>APFE031536573.1:173104-223541 GCA_000404065.3 Pinus taeda | reverse complement strand
ATAATTAATTTAATTAAAAATGAATCAATATTGCCATTGGCTTTAAATAATATAAATAAGTCCTATACATATTTAGGAGGCATCATGTGACTCAATTGTTTTAAATGAGAGGTGAGTTAGTAATTTCTAAAAATTATAATTTCTATCTTAACAATAATTATAATAATAAACTAGTTGCAAATTGGTACCTCTTTTATAAAAAACAAGAAACCTAATTTCTATATTTGAAAAAATTATAAATGGAGAAATTTCAGTGTTAAATGGATAATTAGTTAGTAATTTCTATATAATGGCAAATTGCAAAATAAAAATGATAACTTCTATCTTAAAAATATTATAAAATAGTAAATCTTTGCAAATTGGTAACTCTTATTAAAAAAACAAAACCATAACTTCTATATTGGAAAAAATTATAAAATGACAAATTTAAGCGTTAAATGGATAACTCCTATAAAAAAAAATAGAAAAATGATAAATCAATATTAGAAAAAATTATAAAGGATATAAAATGGTAAACTTTCAAATCCACAACTTTTATACAAAAAATAGAAACACAGTAACTTCTATATTACAAAAAATTATAAAATGGGAAAATTGAGTTTCCAATGGATAAGACTTATGAAAAAATAGAAAAAAAGAATATATCCAATATTAAAAAAAAAGAAAAAAAGAAAAGAAAATGGAAACCTTAGTTGCACTTGCAAATGCATGTCATATACAAAAGCATAGAAAAATGACAACTTACATTGAACTCTAGTATTGTGTGTTGTGACTCATATTATTAGATTTTACTTTTACATGTTTTTCTAGTTTGCAATAATAATTAATTTGATGCATTTTGATCTTCATTATTTCTAAGCCATTTTAGAGAGAAGAGGTCTATAAATAGGAGGAATTAAAGTTGGAAATAAGTAAACATAAATATACTTGGTAGAGAAAGATTTAATGATTTTTCATATAATGATTGTTTAAAAAAAATAAAAAAATTAAGTGTAAGATATATAATGTCGAATTTTTTCTGTATTGAATTTTATAGGGTCGAATTTTTTTCATATCTTTTCCAATTCGAATTCGAATTTGGTAACTATGGCTGTACCTGTTTAACCTGTTTGCTAAAAGACTAAAGAAAAATCATTCAAGATATGCACTTTAGATCAAAACAAGAAATTCGCTTAGAGAATTCAAAGTATAAAAGTAACAGATTTGCACCATCTGTATCAAGAAGCACCATATATAGGGGTCTTATCCAACTTAAATCAAATGTCGCATATCTAGTTGATGTGAAGTTAATAAGTATTTATTAATTGGCGCCACATTAGAATGGTGGGCAAAGTGTCCAGAAGATTTGCAACTTGGTCTCTTCATACCAAGTGCACTCTATTTACCATTCAGCCATGAGCGAACAGACAAATGAAGCCTATTAAAAAGAATATATAAAATCCCATCAAATCTTGCCCAGTGAGGGCTCTTGGGCTTCAACCATAAAAGTAAAAGTAATCCATAAAACCTCTGAGCATGATGCTTTTGCATAGAGGTAGAATGCAAGATAGGAATATCCAATTTTGACATGACTTTTTCCTGTTATAACGAATGGCATATTGTGTATTAAAAAATTAATAGCTCTGCATAATAGCAAACAGTATGTTTTCTCCAAAGAAATCTTCAACACCGGGTATAGGGACATCACCTTCATGGTATCACCAATTGCGAGCAAAATATCAACAGTCTGACATGAGGGTCAGCTCAGACATCTGTTCCTGGAACTTGAAAAGCTATAACTTATGGAAATAGTTGAACAAATTCAATACTTCAGAAGACCTAAAAATGCAACAGCTGAGGAAATATGTACTCGGAAGTCTGCCATGTCAACGTCATGACCTCCTTCAACGAGACCCCATTTTTCAACCTTTGAAAACAACAAAACATTATTATCATCACAAATAGTTCTAAGGTTCCACAGTTTCTAATGTCACAGAATATAATCAAAATACTTGCATGAGTTGATAATTCAATCCCTACTTTTCAAAACTAACGACGAGGAAAAAGAAATCGGTAAAAACCTACAAATACTCCTCTAATCGAACCAATTTGATAGCTTCTTCAACATCAAGCCTGCCGTGAAAAACAACAAAGGCTATTGTTATAGAATTTGAAGCTCCTGTAAGTGCATCTATTACAGTCAACTCCCAGGCAATAGAATTTGAAGCTCCTGTAAGTGCATCTATTACAGTCAACTCCCAGTTGTCTGTTTTCTTAAGAAAACGTTCCATGGCATTGAACAGTCCTTGTGGTTGCTTGCTTGCAAAAATGCTCGTATATAGCATAGGCTTGACTCCCAATTCTGCTTCCATCTAATCAAACAAAGGATCCATGTACTCCACTGCAGGTCTGAAAGGAAATGAAGGTCAAATAAAAACAAATATTTATTATTATTCATTCAATGGGAATTCAAAAGAAGACCCTCTTAATAGAAACTCCTCATTTACCATATATCAAATGCCTTTACCACTACATAACATACCCACGAGCAATGCTAGACCATAATACAGCAATATTGGTTGATTTTTGGGTAGCTGCAGGAGGTATTCCCCAGCTACTCAAGTCGCTCTACAAAGGAAAACTAAATTAAATTTTAAATGGTCAAGTTGGCCCCAAAAGTTAAAGTCAGTCCAGCAAGGAGTCGTGCCCCTTGGTCACCATTAGACCACTATAAATACAAACTTCGCCTCCATCACTTGGACACAATTTGAATCAGCACATCATCTTATCTTCTGTTCAAACATGCAACTTAGAGAAATCTCGTGATGTTTAACTAGCACGGACCAGCTTTGACCGAGTTTTCTGGGTCTGTTTGACCTGTGTTGACCAAGATTTTTCTGTTCAGAGTTGATCAAAATTTTTATGGGCAGAGTTAACCAATTTTCTGGGCAACTGTAGAAGGCTGAATTTCAACCTTATTGACTCAGTTTGACTGAATTTTCTAGGCAATTGCAGGAGGCTAAATTTTGGCCTGTTATACCAGGTTTGACTTATGCTGAATTGTTGGTCTAGGTTGACCAATTTTGACTTGAGAATATCATATTGTACTTTTGCTGAATTGAACAATTTCTCCTCAAAAAGATTGCTTGGTTTTCTCCCGAGTTTGGGTTTCCCAAAGCAAAATTTTTGGTGTCTAATGTGCATAGTTTTTCTACTGTGATCTTTATTGTTCTATTGCATTTACAATTGAATTTTCTGAAGTGTAATTACTTAATGATAATCTAGAATATGCTAAAGCTATGAAACTAGATTCATCCCCTTGGCCCATCGTGGCTTGTATCGGGCGAATCAGGACACGATTCAGTTGGATTTGTGTCCTTTCGATCGTGTCTGGTTGTGTCCAGTCATGTCTGATCGAGACACGATCATGTCCAGATCGTGTCCTGATTGGACATGAATCCCGCAATTGAGATCTCCACGCGGTGTTAAAAGGCTGATTTGGCCATTCTAATTTCACATTCACCTTTCTTGTTTGTTGTGGGTTTGTTGTGGGTGTGTGAGAACAAAGAGTAAAGGGTGTGGGGGCATTTTAAAGGAGATTCAAGCAACAGGTAAGTGCATTTTCTCTCTATTTTTTCTGCATTTTTATTACAGCTGTTTGCATGTGCATTTTTTTTACAAATTTGTGCATTTTTTGTTCATTTTTTAAAAGCATTCATAGCTCAATCAAAGGGAGTAGGGAAGGGGCAAAGGAAGGGGCAGAATGTCCCCATTGGAGATGCCCATCCTGCCCCAATTTCATCATGGTCTGCTGCAAGTGTTCCCTCTATTCCAAGTGGAGCTGCAACAGCAGCTTCAAATGTGATACTGTAGAAGGGTCATCCTCCACACCAACAGATAGAGAGATGACTTTGGATACAAGGGAGGAGGATGCAGCAGAGGAGAGTAGTGGTGGTCGTGATGTTGATTTTGATGATGAGGATTGATGACTCGTGAGCTACCTACTTCCTTGAGGCTTGTATACTTGTAGTTGTTTTGTATTTGCTATTTCTATTTTCCATCTGCATTGCACTACATATGTAACGCATTTTTATTTTGATGACTTAATGAGAAAACTACAATACTTTACTATCTTGTCTTTCTCCTATTGGATCATGGATGAATTGAATATGTATTATGATTTATCATGTAAGTCACAATTGTATTTGTATGCATAATGTTACTTTGTAAAACTTACATCTAGATGAAGATCTACGTTTCAATTAGTGAATTTGTATCATGAATGAGAATTTGTGTAAAAAATATCTAATTTTTATAATATATATATATATAGATATAGATATATTTGAATGTGTCTTGTTCCAGGGGGTCAACGTGTCTGTGTCCAACACTCGAATCCTCGAGTCCTTTGTGTCCCATGTTGTAAGGACCCATCTTAAATTAATGGGGACATAGAGATATTAGCATGCATACGATAGTTACACATGCATGCATCACCTGCACCTACACTAGTATATATATTAGTTAATATTAAAAAAAATCTGTATTTAGGGTAATGAATTAACTATTGAAATAATAACTCTTAAACTCAATGCCATTTTCAAGATATAGGAAAAGCCATTCCTCCAGCAATATTTTTATTAGTAATGCAATGTATATACCCTATATATATGTATATAACCATAATATATATATATATATATATATTATATTTCAAATCATATTGCTTAAGTACTTTCCAGGTCATTAAGCAAAGATTTAAAGGTTGTTCTCTATTTTAGAACAAGTAAAATATGATTTGAACACATGTTTTTAAAGAGGTTAGTACATAACAAAAACATATATGTGCTGAAAATTTGGGCATATCCAACCTTTTCACCAAACCATCCAACTAAGCTTTATCCAGCTCACATAAAGTTACCAAGATTCGCATGCTAAATATGTGTCGAGGAAAGGCATACCCAAGTAAGCACAAATATCAAGTTATCTTCTCAACTGGGCATATCAAACTTGAACTCTAATGCTTGTTAACTATGCAACTTCAAGTGCCGCCCGATCGGGCTGGATGGTTTGGTGAGGAGTGACATAATGATCCGGCGGCGCATGAAGAAGGCTGTTGGCGAGGGTGGTCACGGCATAATTGCCATAGGCAAGTGGAAGGCCCGGCAGGTAAATGATGTAGGTGGTCTGAGCGTGAGATGAGACGGAAGGACGGCGAGGGGAACTGCTTTCAAGGTTCCTGGCCTTGGGCGTACCTCCCATCATTGCCTCAGGATTAATACCGAGGAGCGGATGCATATTAAGTATTATTGCTGTCGAAGGGACCAGAGCCGAGAGGTGAATTTAAAGACTGCAGTCGGGAGCCCTGATCGTCACTGGAACCGGGATAATTTCGAAAGGGAAGTGGGAGGAGACAGGAGCAGAGCACGAAGGAGCATGGAGCTGGACGGTAGCGGGAGTGGGAGAAGATGGCTGCGCAGTGGGGGTCCTGAGGACCAGAGCAAGATTACTGCCGACAGGAAAGGCAAACGTAAGGTGGAGGTCGATGAGCAGCCCAAAATTCACATTTTCGAGATTTCAGAGGAGGAAAGCGAAGAGCAAGAGGAAAACCAGGCAGGGGATGTTTGGAAAAACAGATGGCAAAAGCTCCCAGGCGAGGATGACGATGAAGCGACAGAGGACCCAGCTCGTGATGTAGGTCGAAGCAGGGGAGGAACCCGCGGCAAGGGCAGAGGAGGAAGGGGCCGCAGAGGTTGAGGTGGCCGGTGGAGGAAGGACCTGGCGAAAAGAAGAGGAAGGAGAGGGCGCCAATGCGACCCGAGTCCGGAGGAAAAAACAGAGCCTGTCGCAGGAGGGGAGAGGCAAAAAACTAGATAGACCATTGGCAATAGAATCAGGATTGCTGAGCAAGAGTATAGGGAGAAGTCAAACCCAAGAATTAGGAGAATTTTAGAGAATTGGGAGGAAGAAGCCATCCAGGCTCAATCAGAAGATGAGATGGAAGAGTGGATAGCTCTCATGCCCGACCCTGGACATACCAGAGGTAGAATGACTCTCTACAAGCAGTCCCTGCACCTGTACTGGGTCATGAAGAAGCTCATGGAAAAAGCTTTGGAACAGGTGGCCATGGAGATGGCAGAGATGGTTCAGAACACTCCAAATGTGAAGAAAGAGTTGAAGGACATTGTCATAACCCTGCTCATGCAAGAGAAAATATTGGAGGACCTGAATCATCAGCTGGTGGCAAGTGGACTGTTGGTGAAGAAGGAAAAAGCTCAGCAAGAGGAGCCTGCAAACATATGATCAAAGGCATGCTTTGGCTGGTCAGGAAATCTGTTCTGTTTTTCTACTTTGCAGACATGAAAATTTTAGCTGTTATTATAACTAGGAAGCAGTATATAGGTAGTAATAGAAATATAGTTAACAGACTTGAAGCTAGGATTGAACAGATGGAAATTTCCTATTTTTGTTATGATGTGAAGACTGTTGGGTGGCCAAGATACCCGGTTTCCCTTCGGGGCGGGGTGAGGCCACCTTGATGTTGTAAATATTTTTATGTTAATAGAAAAGGACCTACTCAGCTTACAAAAAAAAAAAAAAACTATGCAACTTCAAGTGGCAATGAGAACCAATTTTGCAATTACTTCAATCTGAAATTATGATGCATTACTCAGTACATGACTTCAGTTGTCTTCCAGCTTGTGATGTTGTTTCAAATGCTCTATAGCCTACATTTAATTAACATTGTTAGGATATAAATACCAATATGAAAATTGCTATAAAATCTAAATCAAGAATTATGTTATGGATTAAGATATCTATAAATTTGTTTCATTGATGCATATGGATATGATCGATGAGATAGAAATAAAAGAATGATTATGGGTTAATATGAAAGATAATAACATGAGCTGGATATGGCCAAATATGTTATATTGTAGATAACATGTATGAATTATACAGAAATTGTCTATTTTGAATATATTGATGCATACGTTATAATGTATGGACAAGTGTTTTTGTTGCAGATAGCATCATTACCAAAATGACCACGTGATGACAAAAGCTTCAAGAACAATTGAGGCTCAATAAGATTTCATGATAGGGTGATAACCCTAGTCCTACTGGAAGGAGTGGAGGTATTACCCACCGTTTATCCTCCAAAGCCTAAAGTCATGGGAGGACTGTGCAAGTCACGCTGTCCTAGATGTGTGATGATGACTGTTGGATGCCTACTGAGAAATCAAGTTGATATAGTCGATGCAAATTAGTATAGTTGAAGCCATGGCATACTCCAGTAGAGGAAGGATAAGATGGGAGCGGAAGAGATTATGAAGGATAGGATGATTTTAGAATAGCTTGGGAACCCGGCTGGGACAAGGCATGGATATTAAAGTTGTAAAAGAAATAACTATAAGTTTTCAAAATATAATTTTTAAAGTGTCTCCACATTAAACGAAAATCCAATTATGGAACATAATCCTTACATGATTATACTTATCGCTAAATAATTACTAATACTTTATATACCCTAACTTCGGGACGAAGTTTTCTAAAGGAGGGGTGTATGTAAGGACCCATCTTAAATTAATGGGGACATAGAGATATTAACATGCACACGCGACATACCAAATGTAAAGCCCTAAATCTGAATTTTTTAACAGGATATAACTATTCAAAATATAAAAATTTATCAATTTGATGTTGAGTACCTACTTGGCTGAAGATGCTTTTAATTTTCTCAGTTCCCGCTCCCCTTACTAAAAGACAAAAATCCTCCCAGCCAAACTAGGTACAGTCTCAGTACCTAGCCCCAAAATACTTCAAATTCGAAGTATTTTGGCCCTCGTGCCCAAAAACCTCAAGAACAACTGCTCAAGCTCCATTATTTTTTGTGTCTTCCTCTTGTCAATTCCTCCTCTGCCACTCTTTGTATAAAAGAATGTCCCCCTTTCTACAGTACCTTTCCTCCTTTTATTCCCCCAGAGACTCCTCCACTGCTTCCCCTTTATTTATTGTTTTAATTTGATAAGTTCATAAGTTGCAGAGGCGGCCACCGCCTTCTCCCTTCCCAATTTGCTGACAATGTACTCTTATTTCTACAGTATCTCCTTTATCATAATGTTATGTTTCACTTTTGTTTAAATCGAATTTATTTCATACTATTATGGTTTTATATATTCTTCTCTTTATTATATTCACTATTTAATATGTATATATATACTTTCCTTTGATTTTATAGAATATGTTGTTTCTTTTATATGAGAGATTTTTCGGCGTAAATCACATGAAATTTCATTTGTCGACATGTTTCGAACCCACCAGTGTGGTTCATCGTTAGGACAAGTTGTAGAATAATATGTCTATTATAAATTTATAACTCTTTTGTACATAATACTTTTGTGTATAGTTCCTTTGTATGTAGTAGGGTACATACTTCCTTTGTTGTGAGTTCACTATATTGCATTTATCTTTAATTTTATATAGTAGAATTATATATATGTATTATGGTGGTGGTACGTATATCATATACCCTACTATATTCTTGTAAGTTAGGTATTCATTTCAATAGTTAATTTGTTACCCTAAATACGGACATTAATTTTAATATTAACTAATATATATACTAGTGCAGTGCAGATGATGCATGCATATGTAGCTATCATATGCATGTCTCGTGTGCATGCTAATATCTATATGTCCCCATTAATTTAAGATGGATCCTTACACGTGCCCCCATGTTTGGTAACTTAGAACTAAAGTAATATCATATATCATTGGAAGTAATTATCAGTTACAGAAAATTGTGTTTGTCTAATTAGCACAAGAAAACTACAATATTATCTCAGCCAGACGTAATTCAACCTCTAAAATAATTTGTTTCAGGAATTAATGTCACATTAGGATAATGGACACACTCATCCTTGCCTGCAGTCTTGGATTTACATTATAATTGATGTCTTTCCTCCAACCATGAGTTGTTATGCACTTCATCTCACCCTATTGGAATTGTAGTAAGGCATATTTATCCTTTATTAGTGTCTTCTATACTTCATTGTTCTCTTGTAGCATTATGACATGTATGTTTATAGTTTATAGAGGGCTGGGTTTAATTGTTAATTCCTAAAATTTCTTCTCTAAAGATAAGATCAAATGAGATCATTTATCAAATGTCCACAGGTGACCAAAAAAACGCTCAATGGAACTAGAAAATATAGCAAGTCAAAAACATAAATAAAGCATAAGTGCCAAGGATATTCCTAAAGGCTAAATGATAAAGAGACACAAGGGAGTCAGAAAGGCTGAACTGATAGGGTAAACCTTAGAAAAGAAAGCATTACTCGACACTAAATACAGAATCATATGTTAAAATTTTAATACACTTAAAAGCTAAATGATAAAGAGATACAAGTGAGTAAGAAAGTGTAAATGAGAGGGCTAACCCTAGAAAAAGAGAGAAGCACTACTCAGCACTAAATACATAATCATATGTTAAATACATCCCTGCATATACTCTATAGCAATTTTACCACATAAGATGATAGCAATAAAAAAATATAATAACTAAAACATCAAATCAGTAGCATATAACATTTGCATTTAACATCAAAGGTGGTCTCAGTTCTCACCCTACAGTAACTCTTATATTAGAAACAAACAACTAGGAATGGTTGTGAACACTTACAAGTTGCAACTAGCTTATCATTGTAGCCCTAGATTGATCAATGGGTCACCCATTCGACATTAAATGAGACATACTATTCTGCATGTCACAAAATGTGTTGCCTCTATAAATAAACTACTTTTACCCCATTCCATTTGCATTATTGTGTTAACCATTTTTATAGATGCCCACAGGAGTGTGGTCCACCAGCAAGCAGCAAGGCAATTAGGCTAGCATTAAGCCAGAGACCTAAGTTCAAACACCCCCCCCCCCCCCCCGGGTGCAAATGAGGCCAGGTGAAAATCTTGGATAACTTTGACGGGTATATACTATAGCTAACTCCTCATAGTGCAAGCCAAAAAGACTTCATAAAACTCATTTCTCAAAATAAAGCTATCTTTATAAACATGACTACAGGACAAAATTTATTTTTATTATTTTTTTTTAATCTATCTTAACAAACATGACTACAACACAAGATACAATGATGGAAAGCAAGACTTTGACCAAATAATCATTATAAGTAATCTGAGGCTTCCACAGTTATTCATATTGTTGTTGGAGGTTTCGGAAATGCACTGTGTAGTGCTTTTGATCCATCCAATGTTTCAGATGGTTACTCCATCCATCATCAGGGACCAAAGAGCTATATAATTAAACAAGTGCAGAAGAGCCCTTTTATAGGCAAAGGAACAAGGGGTCTTGTTGTCGCCCAGATTGTATAGGCACCGCAATAACCGCTCAGGGCAGGGGTTGTCACTCTAATCTCACCCATTTCATTCTAGCTGCCTCCGAATACCAGGCTATGGGGGGTAGTCGCTATGGAATGATGTGAAGGAAAAAAATTTGGAAACCAACTTGTTTGGGAGACATAGATGAGTGGCCTAGTTACTTGGTTAAATTTAGCAAGATTAATGATTAGATTAGATTTCTTATGTGTGAGACCAATGTCTTAATGGAGTCACAATTCTTGCTCAATGTAAATTAGCTCCAAGTAACTGGATGGACACCCACTCCTTAAATGATTAACTAACCTATATGATGTGCAAATCCTAGGACTTATGTGTGGTGCAATGATCTTGGTTATTTTTAATTATATGCCTAATCTAAGTGTACCCTTCTCTTAATTGTTTTGAAGTTGGGCTCCAAGGTAGGTTCTGGGAAGGAGGCCAACAAGAAGTAGGCTAAGGCCTGATTAACAATACCTTCTATTAGGCTCCTATCACCCGGTGCCTCTAGCGTTGTAGAGACTATGGCTCTGATGACTGCAAAGTCGTCATGCTAACCACCAAAGAGTTGTCAAGGCCCCTCAAGCTAAGATGAGAAGGGTTGCCCTAAATCTCTATCAAACTAGCTTATGCTAGGAGGTAATTATTAATGTAGGCTAGATCCTAGAATGCTTACGCAAGATGATGAGTGAGATTATCTTGAGTTAAGATTTTTTGTGTTTCTTAAATACTTAGTGTGAATCTTTTTATAGCAAGAATACTTAACAATATTGAGATGACAATCTTAAACAAGATAAATGCTCACAGACACAAGTCAAACTTCAACAAGAGATAAATCCACAAGATGCTTAACCAATTCAAAGAAAACTAATCACTTAGCCAATAATGATTATCCACAAGATACCAATATTTTGACAATGTTTAATACCACTTGAGATAAACCAAACACCACTTTTAAGATAACCAATGAAAAATTCAGATGCCAAGTCTTAAGATGATAAACCAAGATGCCAAAGATTTAGAGCACAACCATGTCAATTAGATTTCAAGTCACAAAATCAGATATTTAGAGCTTAAGTGTAGGAGTGCTCTAGGTGCCAAATTCAGGAAATTTTGCAAACTTAGAACAAGACACGAATGTTAGATCTCAATAATCAAATTAGTCATGATACTTGAGAAAATTTCAACACGTATTAGTATTATAACAGTTGCAAGTAAATATCAATTTCAACATGCCTATGCTTGCCCAATGTTACAAGAATTAACCCAATCACAAAATAACTTGACAAACTTGAAAAATCATATGTACTAGCCCCTTTAAGATGTATTATTCAGAGATATTCCATATCTAATATATTTATTATAGCAGTAAATAAACTACAGATGAGCAAGCTAACAATGCTAAAGACAATGTCCAAAACACCTAAAAATAGGAAAATTTTACCAACACTTAAAATTTTAAGTTTTTTGACTCTCTTTAAGTGTATACTTCAGAAATTTTAGATCTGAAGTTTTCAGTTATGCAGTAAATTCCAACGAACTTGAAATTAGATCTAGGTGAGATCTAAGATGCCCAGGTGGCCAAAACTTAAGAAAATGAAAATCTTGCAATTTCAAACAATTTTGACGACTTAGTATGTGGTTTTAGGGCTGAATTATCGCTGATTTAAATTTTGTAATAAAACAAAAAGAAAACTAGGGTTTAGAGTTCAAACCCTAGGCCTAAAGCCTTGTGGATGCACTTGCCAAAGTGGCCCAAAAATTTTGGATGAAGATGGCATCTGAAAATCAAAGTTTTGGAGACCAAATACCTACAAAACCACTAAAAGATCAGTTTTGAAAATTCAGATGAGGGCTTGAGGGCAGATTAGGGAAAAAATGGCCAAGGAGGGGCAATGTTAGGCCAAGGAAGGCCAACATTGGGGAATAAAGGGGCTAGGATGATAGATCGGGGATTGAAGAGGCAAAAGAAGGCCAAAAAAGGTGAATGTTGAAGGAGGAAGAGGCTCAAGGGCTTGACATTGAGGCTGAGGAGGCCATAAAAGTAGGACGATGGGATTCAAGGGGCTAAAAGGCCACGACAAGCCCTCTAAGGTAGTTTTATAGCCTTCGAGAGGGAGGTCGAGACCAAAAAAGGCCACGACTAGCCCTGAAAAAGGCTTAAACCCTTTTTGTAGGGAGAAAGGGAGGAGGTTGAGGCCTTTGGGCCTTACGGTTAGCCTCAAAGAGCGCTAAAACGGAGACGTAGGAGTAGAAAGGGCTGATGTTAGGGCCTGAGAGGCTAACACTTGCCTTCATGGGGTAGGATCTGGTCTCGAGAGGGCTAAAAAGCAAAACCCTTATCTAAAAAAAAATATCTATTAGGTCTGAATTTTGCTACAAAATCTTCAGTAAATAACCCTGCAAAAATGTCTAGAGACTAGATCTTACCTTCAAGGGCATAGATACAGCTCTTCTATAACTTGATGTCTTGATCCAACCTGCAAAAAATGAGAATAAAATACTTGAATCCCCAATATACACAAAAATGATAAAATCCCCAAAACTCAAATTAGCAAAATAAATCGACAAATTAGATTTACAAAATTATTCACAAGATCTATAAATATACAAGGGTTTAGAAAATTTAAAATTTTGAGAAAATATTTTTATGGATTTTTTTCCTTTGATGAATGGCTAAAAATACTTTAGAAACCCCAATGTATAATATAGCCTTAGCAAAGATTTAATCCACCATAAAAACATTTTGGATCCAAGCAACAGTCATTCCTACCCAAGTTTGTGAATTTGGAGACCAAGGATTGAAGTACATGCACACACTATGTATTTATCTCAAAATAATTTGTTAGATCTCATGGGGAACCAAATCACCTAAGATTAGCCCAAAACTAGCAATAGTATGATTTTATCTCCATCTAATGTAAAGAAACAAATCTTACCAATATTTAGCACAACATAAGAATGTTCGTAATCAATACGTACCACAAATCAATAAGCATGAACACCTTGAATTTGCACCCCCAAAGTCTTTATTATGATAAAAAAAATAGTTCCCAACGAGACAATAGTTACAAATATGTTTCAGCAACAATTCTAGCTAGAGTTCAAGATGCTAGAGACTCAAATGACTCTAATTTATAGCTAAATCCTCCAAATGGAAAAATAACGGCTAGTTTCTTTGATCTTTGTCAAAATAGTCTTGTCCGTTGATAAACACTTCAAGATCTTTTAATCTTGGCCCTTTATTTTTTATTTTTGAGAAATTTTCGAATTTATCATTTAATTCCATTTTAATTAGCTCAAAATTAATTATTTTGAGCCAATTTCCTAAAAAATTTGACTTTTACTTAACCACCAAGGTCCAAAGGTCCATTTTTTCTTAAAATATACAATATTCCCTTGGTGGAAGACCTCTAAAAATTGATTCAATTAAGACCCACGAATTTTTCCACTTGGAGAATTAATTTTCCTAAGACAACTTAACTTCGACTCTAATTAATTAATTTCTTGGCTTAGGATTTTATTTTATTTTTTTAGAAAAAATTAATTAATTTACACATGAAGGAATTTAATTATTTTTCCACCCTCAAATACATAATATTTTACATTCACAACCCTCAAAGGAGGAATACACATTTGGTTACACCCTCAAGACAGATAACCCATCTGCAACACAATATGATCTAGTAAACTAAGTGATTTGTAATAAAATAATTTAATCAACTAGTTTAAATTATTACCAAATCACTTTTAAATAAGACTCGACTAAAACACTAGGACTCACCTAAGATTTTGACAATAAATTTCACCCTAGCTTTGGAGTTTAAGCTGGAGAGAAAAAACACTTTTGATAATCGTGTTTAGAAACATAGGTAATCAACGAAGTTAAAAAACCTCCTAGGATGAAATTCGCACCAAAATCATAGGCTTACCTAGGTTATTACATATACTCAAGGTCTTATTAGGATCATTTACATTACATAACTTATAGAATCGGTTTACAATGACACATAAACTGCTAATAGATGAATCATCTTATCTTGTTAAAAAAAAAATTACTTTCGCTTCCTTGGAAGTCTAACAATTTGAGTGCAACATTTGCTCCATAAAGGGATACGTTGTTTCCATGAAGTAACGTGAGAACCCCAGAATGTTGCATCCAGGGAAATATAAGTCCATCAAATAGATATATATTCAACGTCAAAATCACCATGCATATATAAAAAAATATCACAGGAATAGAAAAACAACTCTACTCTAACAAACTGAAATAAGAGACAATATAAATGCGTGAAATAAAACTACATAATGACATGAAATAAAACGGAGAAGGGTCAGAGATACTATACAAAACGATACCCTATGGCTTCAGATGTCATCTCTATAGTACAGATTCAGTATTTGCCCATTTGCTGGCAGGTCTATAAGATCGCCTTCCAGAGTATTTAGATAGAAAGAATTTGCTACAGCAATCCCCCTATGGTCCTAGGCATAAACTGTTGAACTTTCCATGGTTACCAGGCTTCTCATTTTGGCAATCCCATAATAATACCATATCACAATCTATAGCAACTTGTTCTGTGAAGACTTGTTCAATCCTTCTTTAGTTTTGGCCTAGTTCTGACATATGTTATCAAAAGTGTTTTTGTGGGCCTCATCAAGCTCAATTATCAGATCTATTCTTTTTTGTACTGCATCTTTGTCCTCTGTAAAATGATGAAGGAGTTGGTAACTCGGGAGCTTGAGATGAATGGGTAAGGCTACTTCCAAATCATAAATAAGCTGAAAAGGACTTTTTCCAATAGCCCTCTTCTTCGTGACCCTATTTACCCATAATGCATACTTGATCTTACTATCCCAAGGTCGTTTATTATTCCCACAATTTTCTTAATGATGGTGATCAAATTTTTATTGCTTGATTTTGCCGCACCATTTCCTTGGGGATAATAATTTGAAGAATGAGATATAATAATGCCATACTTGAAGTAAGTGGAGAAAAACTCGGAAGAGTTGAAAACTTTGGCATTGTTAGTCGTGATCTTGGCTGGAACACCAAATCGAGTAATGATGTGATTTTCAATAAAATCCATGACAACCCTCTGAGTAGCATGTTTTGTGGGAATGGCCTCAACCCACTTTGTGAAGTAATTTGTCGCAATCAGTATCCATGAATAACCATCACTATAATTTTGGTTAGATTTACCAATCAAATCCAACCCCCGCTATTGAAAATGGGCTTCCACTATAACCGACTAGAGAGGAAAAGCTACTAATTTCTACTTCCCTATGAAAAGTTGGCACTCCTAACATCTTCTAACAAGTTTATGCACATCTGAGAAAATGGTGGACCAATAATATCCTGCATGCAAAATCTTGTGGGTCGTGGTTTAAGCTGCAAAATGCCCCCCACAAAATCTTGAATGGAACTCAATGATGAGCTTCTTAGCCTCATTTTCATCAACACATATGAGTATTATCCCATCTGGGTTTCTCCATCCAAGGCCATCTTTTAAGATACAATATTTGGATTCCCTTAATCTAAGGTCCCTCCTTTTATGAGCTATCAAGTGATCAGGACAAGTCATATTTGTCAAATAATAAATAATGTCCTTATACCATTCGATCCTCTCCAACTTTTGAAGCTCGGGGGAAATAGAAGGTCTAGTAACTTCATTTTGGCAAACCATTTCCAAGGTTTTCTCATTACTTTCTGTCAACTTTTGTGCCAATCCCTAGCCTTTGATAAGCTTGGTCGGTCTAATCTTGTTAAAATTAGCAACTAGGGCCAAAATCGATGTGGGTCATATTATTAATGGAAGCTGATGTTTTTCTTGGATCCCTCTCATCGAGTGGAGTAGGATTGATCTAATTATCATCCGATTCCGATAAGTATTCATGGAGATATGAATTTATTTGTGTTATGGGACGATTCGTCAAGGTTGGTCAGCAGCTAAATAAACGCCACTTGTGCTCAACGTTTTAGTATAAATAGAGGTGGCCTTCAAGTCATTTCAACACACTTGGGATCTCTTCCTCTCTACTTGTCCTTGGGTTTTAGTAGGAGGAGAGATCCTAAGGGATAACGTTGCACTAATCCAAAAGGCAGAAGCTGAAACTATCGAGAATAGTCAGAATTGCCGGGAAAGCTAACACACAGGGCAGAAGCTGGAACTGTTGGGAAAGCTGACGCAGAGGGCAGAAGCCGGAACTACGGGGAAAGCTGACATAGAGGGTAGAAGCCGAAACTGCCGACAACTGCCAGAACTGCTGGGAAAAGCCAGAACTCCAACAACTGCAGAGAATATAGCCAGAATTTCTGGAACTACCGGAACTACCGGGAATAGCCAGAATTTCCGAAACTACTAGGAATTTCTAGAATTGCCTAACATTGGGACAATTGTATGGTACCTAACAACAAATACACCATGCATGCAATGTTACAAATGGCATGCAAGGGACAACTATCATGCAACAACAAGCATCAAAGGACAACAAGCATGCTAGGGACAACAAGCAAGCTCGGGACAACAAGCAAGCAAGATGCAACCAACACATAGGTTAGTATGGAAACATCGTGCAACAATGGCACATAATGCAATATAGTGATGGGTACAGTCATGATTAATGAAGCATGATGAGATGCAACATAATGATGATGGGTGCAACATGGTGCAGCATGGTGAGGTGCATCATGATGATAAAATGCAGCACAATGATAGGTGAAGGAGTCACCTTGGAGAATCAGTTGAAGCAACATGTCTTCAACTGATCTCATGTATCATCTTCGTAGAGATGATCTATGCTCTTATCTAGATAATTCAAAGTGTTGACTTCTATTGTAAATGTACTATCTCCCCTTGTGATAAACTATTGAAGAACATATAAGAGGAATTGATCAATGGTTTCCCCACATTGGGGTTTGTCCCTGGCTAGCGCCACATCTTGTGTCCTCTTGTCTTGGCTTGTCTTCTGCAATTTATCTTTATGTTCTATTTATGGTTTTCTTTAATGTTGATGTGAATGCTAATCTGGAAAAGATATTGAGCTAACTGTCAAAATTTAGATAAATTGCTCTAAGGATAGAACATACCTAAAATTAACATGGTATCAGAGCTAAGGTGAAGACAATGCCCAATCAAGAGTGAAAGAGCAATCACCGAAGACAGTTGGGAAATGACAAAAGGATTAGTGGATTCCTCATCCCTCTTCAAATTCACCAAGGGTGAAGTCGAAGCAGAGAATATCATCATAATGGCATAGCAGAAGTTTCTGATGGCCTACCTAAAGATCACTTCAATGGGAAGTCTGGATCTAAGGGTGGAAGGAAAGGCAGATGCCTTGGTTGTAATAAGTTCGGCCATTATGCGAAGGAGTGTCCAAATGGCAAAGACACATCTCTTGATGAAGATAACAATCATTCCAGGGACATCTTCAATGATCAAAGGAATGACAGGTAATGCAAGTCATCAAGGAAATGTCCGACTCTTCAAAGAAAGCAAGGAACCCTAGGTATGAAGAATCAAATGTTGTTTTTGATAAGATAAAGAAGAGTTATCTTGTATTGGCCCTCTCCTTCAGATTCTTTGGGAATCTGGCTTATTGATTGTAGTTCTTCAAGGCACTTCATCGGAGAGAAGGGTGCACTCTCTACTTTGGTAGAGATGGAAAAAATCGTGGGATTAAACTTAGAGCTGATGTCACCTATCTCAATTGAATGAGGGAAACTGGATTCATTTATAGAATCTCTTTTATATACCTGATCACAAGAAGCACCTGGTGTCCATGTCAGCAATGGAAATCAAAGGTAATGAGGTTACGTGTATGAAAATAGAATTTTCAAAGATGTTTTTGAGTTCAGGGTTGTATCAAGTTGTAGGAAGTCCACTAGGGAACATGTCCATTGACACATAGCACCGGAGGTCTATGAGTTAGATAGTGACAGGGACGCTTGAATTCAAAAAGAGCATGAAAGTACATGTCTGAGATGTACCGAAGGAAAATCCTACTAGGGGACCATTCCCCTCATGTAGCAGGTCCAAAGGTTTGGAACAACCCGAGGGGTTTGAGATTGATGATCAAGAATCTCACGTATGCAGGTGGAAGAAAGCTCTCTATGGCTTGAAGCAAAACTCCCCGGGCATAGTATGAGAGGATTGATAGCTATTAGATGAAGCTGAGATTCACTAAGAGTGAAGCCGATCCAAACCATTGTTTGAAGGTTGTGGATGATAAACCTCTCATACCAGCACCTTATGAGGATGACCTATTTCTGACAAGTGCAGACCCTCTCATTTGCAGAAGTAAGAGGGAGTTGGATTCTAGATGTGGAATGATAAAGTGCAAGCCTGTGACTACCTCGAGGATCTTAAATTTCAAAATTTATATGGTAGTGATGTCAAACCAGATTTGGGAAATGCCTCTCAGTTTCATAAACTCATTCACATTGATGTTCTTGGTGATCTTCCATCAGGACATATGTTTTGCAGTTAGCATGGTGAGCTCATAATTGGTTGAGCCTCACTAGTTTGGTGCCAAGAATCTTTTGAGATATCTTCGGGGCACAATATCTCATGGATTGAGATACACTACTGGAAATATGAAATTGCATGATTATTCAAATATTGACTGGGTAGGCAGTGTGGAGGATCACTAGAGCCCTTCTCAGTGCTGGTTCTCTTAGGATTCTACTTCGATATCATGGATGATTGGTTCTCCTCTGGGCCGAGATGATTAGTTCTCATGTGGAAACTGTGGAATAGGATGATTAGTTCTCCTGTGGGCCAGGATGATTAGTTCTCCCGTGGAAACTGTGGAACGGGATGATTAGTTCTCTTATGGGCTGAGATGATTAGTTCTCCCATGGAAACTGTGGAACATGATGATTAGTTCTCCTGTGGGCCTGGAAGATTAGTTCTCGTATGGCAACTATGGAATAGGATGAATAGTTCTCCTTTGGGCTGGCATGATTAGTTCTCCCATGGTGACTGTGGGGCAGGATGATTCATTCTCCTGTGCACATGATGATTAGTTCTCTTGTCGAGGCATCCTACCCATGCAGTTTGGGACTCATGGAAAGTAACTATCATTTGATCAATGAGTAGGGAAATGGAGTTAGGGACCATAGTAGTACTATCGATGGACACATCGATGTATCTACCGTACTCCCTATGCTACAATGACCTCCATGATCTAGGATCAACGAAACTAATCTAGGATCAGTATGAGTGGTTTGAGACACTCTCTTGTGATATTGATCTTGGATCAATAAAACTGACTTTGGGCCAGTAAGAGTGATGTGACACACTCTCTTCAGGTGAAACTGACTTCGGGTTAGTAGAAAATGGTATGACATATCCTCAATCAATTCTTCTTCTTCATGGCTCAGCAGAGCAAAGCATAGCAAAGAAGATCTTAGTAGAGCAGAGCAGTGTACGACACTGATGGAAAAGATAGTACAGTCGAACATATGGATCAGTGGATGGAGTTCTCCCTAGTTGAGAGGGAGTGTTAAACTTGGAAACTAGGCCAAACTCCATGTGGGTCATCTTATTAACAGAAGCTGATATTTTTCTTGGATCCCCCTCATCGAGAGGTGTAGGATTTATATAAAGATCATCTGATTCCCATACGTATTCATGGAGATATGAATCTATTTGTGTTATGGGACAATTCGTCAAGGTCGGCCAGCAACCAAATAAACCCCACTTGTGCTCAATGTTTTAGTATAAATAGAGGTGGCCTTCAAGTCATTTCAACAGACTTGAGATCTCTTCCTCTCTACCTGTCTTTGGGTTTTAGTAGGACAAGAGATCCCAAGGGATAACGTTGCCCTAATCCAGAAGGCAGAATCCAGAACTGCCGAGAATAGCTGGAATTGTCGGAACTGCTGGGAAAGCTCACATAGAGGGCAGAAGCTAAAACTTCCGGGCACTGCTGGCACTATTGATAAAAGCCAAAATTGTTGGAACTATAGAGAATAACCAGAATTGTTGGAACTACCGGAACTACTGGGAATAGTTGGAATTGCTGGAACTATTAGGATCTATTGAAACTGTTGAAACTGTTGGGAATCACTAGAATTGTTGGAACTGCGAGAACTGTCAGGAATAGCTGGAACTGCCGGGAATAGCTGGAACTGCCGGGAATAGCTGGAACTGCCAGGAATAGCCAGAATTGTTGGAACTATCGGAGCTGCTAAGAATAGATGGAACTACTAGGAACAACCTAACTGCCGGAACAGTTAGGAAAGCTGACATAGAGGGTAGAAGCCGGAACTGTCAGGGACTGTCGGAACTGACAGGAAAAGCCAGAACTGCCGGAACTACCAGGAATATTCGGAATCGTCGGAACTACCAAAACTGTCGGGAATATTTGAAATTGCCAAAACTTCCGGAACAACTAGAGCATCTATCTCCGAAGGAGAGCAGCATGTAAGGGAAAACTAGCTAACATTGGGACAGTTGTATGGTACTTAGCAACAAATACACCAAGCATGCAATGTTACAACTAGCATTCAAGGGACAACTAGCATGCAACAACAACATGCAAAGGACAATAAGCATGCTAGGGACAAAAAGAAAGCTCGGGACAACAAGCAAGCAAGATGCAACCATGTTTCCGGGAAAACTAGTTTCTTTTCAATCTGTTAGTCCCACTAAGACAGGTAGCTATCTTAGAAACAAACAATTCAAAGTGCTTCGAGATTTCCTTTATGTAAGATAGATAAGAGAGAATCAAAGAGGACTAACCTGTATCTTCCGCTTGGCTCCTTGCTTGTTTCCTCTCTCCCTTGATAGAGCTCGTCACTTTTCTCCTACTTGTCCTGCTTTAGAGAATACCTATAGAGGAAAAGCAACAAAACACCATCAAAGCATCTCGATCTATGATATCATAAACAATGTAGAATTAGAAATAAATTAACCATACAATTGCATCTACAAATAACAAGATTCACAAATACACGATTATATGGAGGGAAACTCAAAGAAATTTATTGATAGTAGAAATAGAAGAGAGGATTACAACCTAGCTATTTGATCCAGCATCATCCTCCCAGCATGAAAGCCCTCTTCACCTCATGAAAAGCAAGATCACCCAACAATACAATGTTTCTTCTCAAAGAGAAACCAATAGCACTTCCTTACAAATTACAAAATTCCAGCTTCTAGATCTCTCAGATGAGGGATCCATTTATAGATATTTGCAAAGGGGTGAGTTAGCTTCTGGGTTTTTGATTAGTGTCATTTCACTGATAGTTCTTGGTTCTAGTTTTCGATTTCTTTGATCTCTTACTCATCCCTGGGCGAATTGATAGAGACAAGTGTCATATGAGAAGTTTCTAGAAGATTCTCTGGGTTTCCACTTAGTAAACTATCTCTGCCATTTGCCTACTCTTGCTCATTGCACCCCACAGAAAGCTCTTTTAGTATGCATCGCACCTAGCTAGTGTAGCAACCAGTATGCATCGTACCTTGACCATGGAGCAGTCTGTATGGTCCAGTTTTGGCCAGTTTTGAGTGGTTTTTTAGGTGGAACTTATAGGAAATGATGTAATCAGTTGACCATGATTCTTTAAGGTGTGAAACAACACTCTTAGGGGTTTAAGAGCCCTTGGTTTATCGACATATGTGATTGGAGTTGCAGTGCCCAAATATGTTTATAACAGTTGCCCCCTAAAGCATGAGGTCATAAATCTTCTGATGTCAGGTGAAATGCTTTATCATGAGGATCCGAGGTATTCGAACTGAAAGGTGACCTATATAAAATACAATACAATACCTCATCTTCATATTATTTTCATGATCTAGCTGAGGAGGGCATTCCCATGCTCAGCTTTATAAATTCGTTTTCATGTACATAGGACAGATAATCGTCCATTATTGCAGACTAGTGATTCTTGTAGAGCCATCATCCCTTAGCTTGGATGATCATCAGTGCAGCTACTATGTACATTCGATGTCTTTATCTTCTTGAATATATCGCAACTCGGATGGATGAAACTAGATCCAGGGTCTTCAAAACTCATTCAATCTTTGCTCGATGTACAAGTCAATCCATGTGAAAGGATGTTCTAAAGTTGAACATGGAAAGACATCGCCTGATTACTAGAAAATGATGTAAGCTATTAACAGGTGTGAGAGGAATCACCGATAATGATAATGACCCTCAAGGTACTGCAGTACAATTTATGTGGTGTGAATATAGGATCTGATGTCAAACACCATGCAAAATCTTTTGGTCGAAGGCCATTAATTTAAACCTGTCGCCAGAAGTGAGAAAGTTTCCATTGAGGCATGCAAGCTTCAAAGTACTGAAAGGGTTGTTCCTAAGTAAACTTCTTGGATAATGAGCTGATGTCGACAAGAAGTGACTCGTCGTAGGAGGGCCTTAATGAATCCCACATCTACGACATGAAATGAAGCAAATGATTTTTCTAGAGGTGAAAATGATCTGATGATACAAGGTTCAGGAATGGCAGTCATGAAAAATAGAGGGTGAAGGTATTTTGCAGTGGATGAGGCATTATCTAGGTGGTGAATTCTCTGAATGACTTCTCTTGAACATATCGATGACACTGAGATGGATTGGTAGTGTTAACCCCAAAAATGGATGGTACGAAGGACCAATGGTGATGTGACCGGTAAACGGAATAACCTAACCCGACTCAATCATGGTGATGGAGTGAAAGTGTCATGTTTTAGTGAGCCTAGCAACAGTGAAACTCGCTCTTGTCCGGATGGACAAGTTTGTCACTATTGTTTTAACGAGTTTAAAAACAAGGATAACTTGGTCCTTTTCATGTTTAGAGAGTTTGAAAAGGGACGAAAAGGAAACTCCCATCATCCTTTTCGTGGAATAATCCCTTAAGTCCGAAAAAGTATAAAATAATACAAAAGGGATGACTTTTTGATCGCTTTAGCGAGCCAAAAGAGACAAGCACTCGATATTTTTGTAGAATGATCCCTCAGGTCCAAAAATATTAAAATGGAGAGGAGAGATGGCACTTCCCCTTACTTTAATGAGCTGGAAAGGCCAGTAGCTCAGCAATATTTTCATATTTTACAAGTTAAAAATGAGCTTAAAAGAGACTCGTTTTTTAGGAATGAGTGATGTTTTCAGGTAGCAATTGGTTCTAGGTAAGTTCAAAAGTCCCCAAACATGGCAGTGTAAAGAGGGTGGCTAATAGAATCACTCGCCACAGTTGTTCCTCAAAAGGGTAAACAATCAAGTGGAAGCATATGATCGGCCAAAAGAATGGAGGTGACAGTAAGAACACAACCAAGGCTCAAAAGGCTGATAGCAAGGCAATCACAAAGGTTATTTACCAAGGGTGGATTCATTTTTTTAATGAGCTTGAATCGGAAGAAACTATGCTCTGTGGCGGGTTTATTTTTTAATGAGCTTGAACCTTGCAGAAACATTGCTCATGCAAACCATTTTAAAGATGTCTCTCATTAGTAGGTTCATTTTTTAGTGAGCTTGCACCATGCGAAACTTTTCTCATTACCTTTTTATGCAGGGTATAAATGACCAAACTACAAAGCTAACTACACTAAGAGCTAAGGAACTACTGAGGTTAGGTAGGATAGTCTTGTCTTTCACCTAGATAAAACATTTGCTTTTCTCTGTCTGCGAACCACCAACAAAGGTGAATGGTGGATCAGACCAATCACCTAACCTAAGAAGTTGTTACTAAGAAGCTAAGCTAAAACACTAAGAAGCTAAGCTAAAACACTACAAGGCTAGGGTGAAACTGGTTGCTTTTCACTTGCATAAAAAGGTTTGCATGCCCCCAGGTGTTGAGAAAACGAGAATTTCTAGGTCACCTTATGGAAGTCCCTGCATTTATGTAGGATTGTTTCGTCTGCGGAGCAGACAAAACACTTCCTTGGCTCTGTCCATCGAAACAGACAAAGGTGAATGGTGTGAGCTTCCAATCACATAAATTGCTAGGAGATAACTATTTCAGACTGATCCCATATCCTACACGGAAATGGTGTTTCAGAATGGTCATATAACCTACAAGGAAATCTGTTTTTTCATCTGGGTTTGCTTGCCGAAGAAGACCAAGGTGCATGCCCCCTAAGCTTCGTTACATTCACCTAACTACTCGCGGTAATTGGGTGGATGAACTGGAGGTTGAAGAGACATTCTTGACATAAAGAGACCATTTAGGGATGGTGTTTGACTCCTAGCTGTGTTTGAATTGGGAAATGAAAGCTGGTCAATAAGTTGCACCACTTTGCCTTCATGCAGGAAACACATCAATCGAAAGAGTGTGGAAACAATAGCTCCCATGCTATAAACGTAGTCACGCCCAAGGAGTCTATTGTAATCTAGTGGTCCTTGGACTACCATCACGTTCAAGTGAATGATTTTCCTTCTCAAAGTTATAGGCAACTTTGGAAGGATCCCTAACGGTCGACTGGTTCCTTTGTTGAAGCCTGACAAATTTTGGTTCTCAGGTAAGAGCGATGGCGAACCAAGCGCTTTCCAAGAAATTGAGGAAAGGATACTCACGGAATCCCCTTCATCTATGATAGTGCCAAACATGATTATTTTGTAAACTTGTACTATGATTCAAAATGGTACATTAGATGGAAGGCGAGGTCCCACTAGTTGATTCCAATCAAAGGAAATGACTACATTGCTTGGAGAGGGGACTGAATAAAAGGCTGGATGAATCTCTCGAAATGGGGACATTTCCTCATGTTGTAAAGGAATGGGTAGATTTCCCCCATGTTCATCAGACTCTGTGTTAACAAAAAGAATTTGAACGGTGTCATTCTCATTCTCTTTGGAAATTGTATCATCTAAAGATGGACCTTATGAAGGCAAGACTGGGTCGACTGCCATCTCGAACTGTTGAAATGGTCTAGTATGGACTCAGAAGGTTTACCTTCAATGATAGGCGTTGCGACCGACAATTGTGTTATGTCAGTAAGATTTTCAACTAGCGATGGACTTGGCAAGAGTTTCTTGTATCCAGGCGGAATTCGCTGCAGTGAATCAAGACGGTTATCCAATACACTGTTGGCTTCATCCAAAAAAGGACAATGGTGAAGGGCATGATCGCTTCACACAACCTACAAGGAAATTTGAACTTTCCTTTTTTTCCATTGACTTCATTTTCACTAGTCGATGGTGTGTTCTTAACATGATTGATAGAGGTTGATGACACTGGACAGTGCAAGCGGGGAGACCAGTCTCTCAAGATCCGCAGAATGCAAGGACAATCTCGATGAAAGTGGTTTCCTTTGAAAATTATGCATGGATATTTGGGTTTGGAAGATTTGGTGTGCAGATTTTCACCGGATGATGCATGGTTGCCCCCTTGCTTGATTGACTTCTTCTTCTTCTTCTCCTTCCCTTTCTTCTTTTTCTTAGTTACTTGGTTTTTAGTATCACTAGTTTCACCAAGCAAAGAGGAAGAATGAGAGGGAGAAACAAACGAAGTAGAAGGTGAGGGGACAAATTTAGTATCATCTGGTTACTGATTCGACTGCTGAGGAATCATGGTGTTTTGAACGACAGAGGTTGAGAATAGCCATACCGGCAGGCCAATTGTGATTCCTGGAAGGGACAATGTAGCCATATATGGAGCACCACTATCTCCCCAAGAAGAGAAAGGACTAGGATTCCCCCCAAGGGGAAATCCTTTATTGGTGGATTCCATTACCTCAACCTAATATCAACGAAGGAACAGGGATGTTATTCTGAATTAAATAAATTTTATGACACTTTGACACAACTTTGCTTTCTCAATTTTTAAGAGTCGAGAAAAGCTAAATATGAATCTAGCCACCTTCAATTTTTAATGAGCCTAAAGTGACAAGTGCTTGGATGGACCTTTTCTTTTAAGGAATAAAAAAGGAACAAAAGTGACCTCTTTGCAAATCTAGACAGAGGGATTACCAAACTAGTCGCAAAACTGCAATATACACCTTGGTGGTAAATTAAAGAGAAATTACCAAGGATTTTATGTACGTCAGTCAATCTTCCTGAATGTTGTGATTAGTGCATTGCAATTGAAAGGGTGGTAAACACGGCTTCCTAAGGATAAAGGATATCAACCTATTGTGGTCTCCCAATATATACTCGACGGTACAGGGAGCATAAGTCCGTACTAGCACTTTTCGTATCAAAGAGGAGGAATCACCCAACCTTCGATGAAAATGATAGTTACCAGGTTTTACGACATCGGAATATGTCTCTAGCCTAGACCTCTAGATGTGTTGCGTTAGGTTCCAAAGCATTTTTATGTTCATTGAGGTTTATTTTAGAGTTGATCTTTTTTAGAAGTTTGCCTTTCAAGGTTCACCGCGTGATGTAGATGTAAAATTCCTAAATATACAATCTAAAATGATAAACAGTCGTTTGTTTTCTTTTAGCAATGAAAATCCTAGCTATTAAGGAAAGAAGAGTATGATTCTTTCAAAAAAGAGTAGAGAGCACACACTAAATTCACTTTTCCTAAATCATTTTCCGCATGCATTCTAAATGCAAATGCACATGCATGTATTTGTTTTTCCATTTCCTTAATGTGAGAATGCCCAAAATGAAAACTAAGTACAGATCTAAACTATTTTCTTCAAAGGGACACTTCAACAATTACTTTTCAAAACAAAAGGAAGACTAAGATGACACTTTCAATTTCGAATGGAAAACTGCTTTCAACACTTCAAATATTGACAATTCAAATCAAATACAATGGCAAAAGTACAATTGACTATCTAGAAGAGGAAGATTTTACAACACTCTTCTTTTTGACTCAAAATGACATTTATGACACTTCTTCGCATCAAAAACAATAGTTCGATTAAGCTACTCTTGATAAAGGAGGACTATAAATGATGAAAAATACATAAAAACATTCACAAATCCTGATCAATGGAGGCTGAATAATGTGAAGGAAGGAGGCTTCAGCAATGATATACTAATCATAAGCAACAAAACTACTGAATAGAGCTAAAAACAAGGAGGAAAAAAACCAAATTCTAGAGAGAGAAACAATATCATTCAGTCATCACACTTGTCCTTAAGGTAAATAGGGATGCATCTCACCTGCAACACACGGGAGGTGCGATGCATACAGGCTGCCAGTTACAGACAGTGCGATGGACCAGGGAACGAAACTGAGTTTGGTTTTCACTCAAAATTTGCAGCTAAGTTCATTGATTTGGGCTGAGCTATGGTAGACAGTAAAAACAAAGTACAGGGGTATGATCTTATGAGGTTATTGATCTACCACAAGGGCGTTTAGGATGTTTGCAAGTCAGATGTTCAGTTCATAAACCAACTCAGAGATTGATTGAAGTAGCGTTGATCTACTTTGCACTTGCATAGCAAGGGCAGTTCGAAGGCTAGCTGGCTTTACGTCAGGCTCTGTCTGCAGTTTATAAAGAAAACAACAATAACAAACAAACACACTATTCGATTCCCCAATGGCGTCACCATTGTGTTTCCAAGAAAACTAGTGTCTTTTCGATCTGCTAGTCCCACTAAGATAGGTAGCTATCTTAGAAACAAACAATTCAAAGTGCTTTGAGATTTCCTTTATGTATGATAGATAAGAGAGAAGAAAAGAGGACCAACCTGTATCTTCCGCTTGGCTCCTTGCTTGTTTCCTCTCTTCTTTGATAGAGCTCGTCACTCTTCTCCTACTTGTCTTGCTTTAGAGAATACTTGTAGAGGTAAAGCAACAAAACACCATAAAAGCATGTCGATCTATGATACCATAAACAATGCAAAATCAAAAATACATTAACCATACAATTGCATCTACAAATAACAATATTAACAAATACATGATTATATGGAGCAAAACTCAAAGAAATTTATTGATAGTAGAAATAGAAGAGAGGATTACAACCCAACTTTCTAATCCAGCATCATTCTCCTAGTGTGAAAGCCCTCTTCACCTCATGAAAATCAAGATCACCCAAAAATACAATGTTTCTTCTCAAAGAGAAACCAACAACACTTCCTTACAAATTACAAAATTCCAGCCTCCAGATCTCTCAGATGAGGGATCCATTTATAGATATTTCCAGAGGGTTGAGTTAGCCTCTGGGTTTTTGATTAGTGTCATTTCACTGATAGTTCTTGGTTCCACTTGGAGATTTCTTTGATCTCTTACTCATCCATGGGTTAATCCATAGAGGCAAGTGTCATATGAGAAGTTTCTAGAAGATTCTCTGGCTTTCCACTTAGTAAACTGTCTCTGCCATTTGTCTACTCTAACTCATCACACCCCACAGAAGGTTCTTTCAGTATGCATCACACCTGGCTAGTGTAGCAGCTAGTATGCATTGCACCTTGACCATGGAGCAGTCTGTATGGTCTAGTTTTGGCCAATTCTGAGTGGTTTTTCAGGTGGAACTTATGGGAAATGAGGTAATCAGTTGACCATGTTTCTTTAGGACATGAAACAACACTTTTAGGGGTTTAAGAACCCTTGGTTTATCGACATATGTGATTGGGGTTGCAGTGCCAAAATATCTCTATAACAAACCAACACATAGGTCAGTATAACAACATGGTGCAGCAATGGCACATAATGCAATATTGTGATGGGTACAGTCATGATTAATGAATAATGATAAGATGCAACATAGTGATGATGGGTGTAGCATGGTGCAGCACGGTGAGGTGTAGCATGATGAAAAAATGTAGCACAATGATAGGTGAAGGAGTCACCTTGGAGAATTAGTTGAAGCAACATGTTTTCAACTGATCTCATGTATCATCTTCTTAGAGATGATCTATGCTCTTATCTAGATAAGTCAAAGTGTTGACTTCTATTGTAAACGTACTATCTCTCTCTCTCTGCTGATCTATTGAAGAACATATAAGAAGAATTGATCAAGGGTTTCCACACATTAGGGTTTGTCCCTAGCTAGCGCCACATCTTGTGTCCTCTTGTCTTGGCTTGTCTTCTGCGATTTATGTTTATGTTCTATTTGCAGTTTAACTTAATGTTGATGTGATTGCTAATCTAGGAAAGTTATTGAGCTAACTGTGAACATTGAAATAAGTTTCTCTAAAAATAGAACATACCTAAAATTAACATGGTATCAGAGCTAAGGTGAAGACAATGCCCAAGCAAGAGTGAAAGATAAATCACTTAAGACAGTTGGGAAAGGAAAAAAGGATCAATGGATTCCTCATCCCTCTTCAAATTCACTAAGGGTGAAGTCGAAGTAGAGAATATTATCATAATGGTGCAGTAGAAGTTTCTGATGACCTACCTAAATATCACTTCAATGGGAAGTCCAGATCTAAGGGTGGAAGGAAGGGCAGATACCTTGGTTGTAATAAGTTCAGCCATTATGCGAAGGAATGTCTGAATGGTAGAGATACATCTCTTGATGAAGATAACAATCATTCCAGGGACATCTTCAATGATCAAAGGAATGATAGGTAATGCAAGCCATCAAGGAAATGGCCAACTCTTCAAAGAAAGCAAGGAACCCCAGGTATGAAGAATCAAATGTTGTTTTTGATAAGATAAAGAAGCGTTATCTTGTATTGGCCCTCTCCTTCATATTCTTTGGGAATCTGGCTTATTGATTGTAGTGCTTCAAGGCACTTCATCAGATAGAAGGGTGCACACTCTAATTTGGTAGAGATGGAAATAATCATGGGATTATAATTGGAGCTGATGCCACCTATCTAAATTGAATGAGGGTAACTCGATTCATTTACAGAATCTCTTTTATATACCTGATCGCAAGAAGCACCTGGTGTCCATTTCAGAAATGGAAGTCAAATGTTACAAGGTTACGTGTTTGAAACTAGAATTTTCAAAGATGTTTTTGAGTTCAGAGTTGTTTCAAGTTGTAGGAAGTCCACTAGGGACCATGTCCATTGACACATAGCACCAGAGGTCTATGAGTCAGATGGTGACAGGGATGCTTGAATTCAAAAGAGCATGAAAGTACATGTCTCAGATGTACCGAAGGAAAATCTTACAAGAGAACCATTCCCCTCATGTAGCAGGTCCACAGGTTTGGAACAACCTGAGTGGTTTGAGATTGATGATCAAGAATCTCACATATGCAGGTGGAAGAAAGCCCTCTATGGCTTGAAGCAACACTCCCCAGGCATAGTATGAGAGGATTGATAGCTGTGAGATGAAGCTGAGATTCACTAAGAGTGAAGCTGATCCAAACCATTGTTTGAAGGTTGTGGATGATAAACCTCTCATACCAACACCTTATGAGGACGACCTATTTCTGACAAGTGCAGACCCTCTCATTTGCAGAAGTAAGAGGGCGTTGGATTCCGTATGTGGAATGATAAACTGCAAGCATGTGACTGCCTCTAAGATATTAACTTTCAAAAGTTATATGGTAGTGATGTCGAACTAGATTTGGGAAATGCCTTTGAGTTTCATAAACTCATTTGCGTTGATGTTCTTGGTGAACTTTTGTTCGGACATATGTTTTGCAGTTAGCATGGTGAGCTCATATTTGGTTGAGCCTAACTGGTTTGGTGCTAAGAATCTTCTCAGATATCTTCATGGCACAATCTCTCATGGATTGAGATATACTATCAGAAATATGAAATTGCATGATTAGTTGAATGTTGACTAGGCAGGCAGTTTGGAGGATCACTAGAGCACTTCTCAGTGCTGGTTGTCCTAGGATTCTACTTCGATATCATGGATGATTAGTTCTCCTGTGGGCCGAGATGACTAGTTCTCACGTGGAAACTGTGGAATAGGATGATTAGTTCTCCTGTGGGCTAGGATGATTAGTTCTCCCGTGGCAACTGTGGAACAAGATGATTAGTTCTCCTGTGGGCTGAGATGATTAGTTCTCCCATGGAAACTATGGAACATGATGATTAGTTCTCCTGTGGACCGGGAAGATTAGTTCTCCTGTGGAAACTATGGAATAGGATGATTAGTTCTCTCGTGGTGACTGTGGGGCAGGATGATTCATTCTCCTGTGGACATGATGATTAGTTCTCCTATCGAGGCATCCTACCCATGTAGTCTAGGACTCATGGAAAGTAACTCTCATTTGATCAATGAGTAGGGAAATGGGGTTAGGGACCATAGTAGTACTATCGATGGACGCATCGATGTATCTACCATACTCCCTATGCTAGGATGACCTCCATTGATCTGGGATCAATGAAACCGATCTGGGATCAATATGAGTGGTTTGAGACACACTCTTGTGATATTGATCTTGGATCAATAAAACTGACTTTGGGCCAGTAAGAGTGATGTGACACACTCTCTTCAGATGAAACTGACTTTAGGTCAGTAGAGAATGGTATGACACATTCTCAATCAATTCTTCTTCTTCATGGTTCAACAGAGCAGAGAAGAGCAAAGCAAAGAAAAGAAGAGCTCCGCAGAGTAGAGCAGTGTAGGTCACTGATGGAAAAGATAGTATAGTCAAAGAGATGGATCAGTGGATGGAGTTCTCCCTAGTTGAGAGGGAGTGTTAAACTTGGAAACTAGGGCCAAACTCCATGTGGGTCATCTTATTAATGGAAGTTGATATTTTTCTTGGATCCCTCTCATCGAGAGGTGTAGGATTGATCTAAAGATCATCAGATTCTGATAAGTATTCATGGAGATATGAATTTATTTGTGTTATGGGACAATTCGTCAAGGTCGGCCAGCAACCAAATAAACCCCACTTGTGCTCAACGTTTTACTATAAATAGAGGTGACCTTCAAGTCATTTCAACACACTTGGGATCTCTTCCTCTCTACTTGTCTTTAGGTTTTAGTAGGAGGAGATATCCTAAGGGATAACACTGCCCTAATCCAGAAGGTAGAAGCCGGAACTGTCGAGAATAACCAGAACTACAGGGAAAGCTGACTTAGAGGGCAGAGCTGAAACTACCGGGATCTGCCAAAACTGCTGAGAAAAGGAAGAACTGCTAGAACTATAGAGAATAGCTAGAATTGTCAGAACTACCAGAACTGTCGGGAATAGCCGGAATTTCCAGAACTGTTGGGAACTACTGAAACTGCCGGAATTGTCGGTAATAGCCGGAATTCCCGGAACTGTTGGAACTGCCTGGAATAGATAGAACTGTCAGGAATAGCCGAAATTTCCAGAACTATTGAAACTATCAAGAATAGTTGAAACTACTGGGAACAACTGAACTGGAAGAACAGTTGGGAAAGCTGACACAGAGGGTAGAAACCGAAACTACTGGGAACTGCTGGAACTACTGGGAAAAGCCGGAACTGTAGGAACTACCAGGAATAGCTGGAATTGTCAGAACTGTCGGAACTGTCGAGAACAGCCGAAATTTCCGAAACTTTTGGAACAGCCAGAGCATCTGTCTCCGAAGGAGAGCAGCATGCAAGGAACAATTAACTAACATTGGGACAGTTGTATGGTACTTAGCAGCAAATACACCAAGCATGCAATGTTACAACTAGCATGCAAGGGACAACTAGCATGCAACAGCAAGCATGCAAAGGACAACAAACATGCTAGGGACAACAAGCAAGCTTAAGACAACAAGCAAGCAAGATGCAACTAGCACATAGGTCAGTATGGCAACATGGTGCAACAATGGCACATAATGTAATATAGTGATGGGTACAATCATGATTAATGAAGTGTGATGAGATGCAGCATAGGGATGATGGTTGCAGTATGGTGCAGCATGGTGAGGTGCAGCATGATGACGAAATGTAGCACAATGATAGGTAAAGGAGTCACCTTAGAGAATTAGTTGAAGCAACATGTCTTCAACTAATCTCTTGTATCATCTTCTTAGAGATGATCTGTGCTCTTATATAGATAAGTCAAATTGTTGACTTTTGTTGTAAACGTACTATCTCTCTCTCTTTGCTGAACTATTGAAGAACATATAAGAGGAATTGATCAAGGGTTTCCCAACATTGGGGTTTGTCCCTGGCTAGCGCCACATCTTGTGTCCTCTTGTCTTGGCTTGTCTTCTGCGATTTATGTTTATGTTCTATTTGCAGTTTACTTTATTGCTGATGTGATTGCTAATCTGGAAAGGATATTGAGCTAACTGTGAACATTGAAATAAATTGCTCTAAGCATAGAACATACCTAAAATTAACATGGTATCATAGCTGAGGTAAATACAGTGCCCAAGAAAGTGTGAAAGAGAAATCACCGAAGACAGTTGGGAAAGGACAAAAGGATCAGTGGATTCCTCATCCCTCTTCAAATTCACCAAGGGTGAAGTCGAAGCAGAGAATATTATCATAATGGCACAGCAAAATAATTTGATGGCCTACCTAAAGATCACTTCAATGGGAAGTCCGGATCTAAGGGTGGAAGTAAAGGCAGATACCTTGGTTGTAATAAGTTCGACCATTATGCGAAGGAGTGTCCGAATGGTAGAGATACATCTCTTGATGAAGATAACAATCATTCCATGGACATCTTCAATGATCAAAGGAATGATAGGTAATGCAAGTCATCAAGGAAATGGCAGACTCTTCAAAGAAAGCAAGGAACCCCAGGTATGAAGAATCAAATGTTGTTTTTGATAAGATAAAGAAGTGTTATCTTGTATTGGCCCTCTCCTTCAGATTCTTTGAGAATCTAGCTTGTTTATTGTAGTTATTCAAGGCACTTCATCAAATAGAAGGGTGCACTCTCTAATTTGGTAGAGATGGAAACAATCATGGCATTATACTTGGATCCAATATATCTTAATATATATCTTTCCCAAGCAATCAATTTGAGTTAATATATCTTCGATAGCTGAGTGTGGAACAAGTGCAATAATTTTTTAGTAGCCCACATATGTCTTGAAATGCTTAAGGGATTTGACCAATGCATAACCCTTTTTTTCCATAATGTTGTATTTTAATTCTGAATTCTGCAAGGATTTTCTCATGAAGGCAATTGGCTACTCATGGCCATCTTTGTTCTTCTGCAATAGGACACTTGCTATAGTGTCTTCGGAAGCAAATAAAAAGACCATAAAGTCCTTTGAATAATCCAGACTAATTAAGGCAAGAGATTTGGCTATAACATCTTTGATATTTTGAAATCTTGTCTTGACTTCCTCTTTCCAAATAAACTTTACATCTTTCTTTAAGAGACATTGTTGGGTTTAGCAATTTTAGCATAGTTTGAAATGAATCTTTTGAGGAAATTTGTCTTACCTAAGAAGCAGTGTAAGGACTTAAGATTATGGGGCAATGGAATTTGTTGAATAGCTTCAACTCTTTCAGGATCAATTTTAATACCATACTTGGAAATGATATGTCTGAACAACTTCCCTTGAGTAACCCCGAAAATAGACTTGGAAGGGTTTAATGATATGCCAAATTCACTACATTTATCGAAAATTTGCTTTAGATGGTTGATATGAGATTTACCATCCTTAGAGAAAACAGTATGGTCATCTTGATAGATTTCAATGATTTTATAGATTAATCCCCTGAAAGCATAATCCATAGTCCTCTTAAAAGTATCCCTAGTATTTGCTAACTTGAAAGGTATTATGAGATATTTAAAAGTACCCCAAGGCATGCTAAAAGTAGTCTTATGACGATCTTATTCCTTATACCAAACTTGGTTATAACCAGAAAAGCTATCTAACAATGACATCATATTGGACCCAGTGATCCTTTGCAGCGTATTTTCCATGTTGGGTAGCAGGATAATTGTATTTCTTACAAGCCAAGTTAAGATTTCGGAAATCAACACATAGCTAGATAGTACCATTCTTATTTCTAACAATTACCAGGTTTGAGAACCATGAAAATTGTCATGTCTGTCTAATGATACCAATAGTGAGAATTTTATGCAATTCTTTCTAAACAAAGGGGGCTAGCTTAGGATTGATTTGCCTAAGATTTTGCTTAAACGATTTGGCTTCTTCATCCTTTAGCGGTATTGTATGTTGAATAACATTCTTTTTGTAACCCTCGAGGTCATCATAGGAAAAGGCCAGGATTTCTTGATATTTAATGAGAAAGTCGATTAAATCTTCCCTTTCTTCTTCATAATTTCCTTTACCAATTTTGACCATTTTTGAGTTTTCGGGGAAACCAATATTTATTTCAATGAATTCTCTGGGATCCATTTTCTTTTCATCGGTTTTTCTAGTGGCATCGTTTCTATAAAAAAGTTTCTCCATGGCTATCATGTTCCCAATGATAGGATTTACCACATCCTTTTTTCTGCTTTTAAAGCCCTCTTCCTTAGAACGAGATTGAAAGTTTTCAAATTCATCTAAATGATTAAGGAAGTGGATAACCTGCCTTTCATCATCAAACACTTGCCAATGATCAACATTATATGGAAATTGTTGTACCTATTTCCCGTAGGCAGTCCTTGGTTGAAAATACTATGCCAGGAAACCAACTCAACCAGTCTTTAGGCTCAAGTTGGCCCTTGAACCAAAGGGGGCTCCCTCAGTTGTTACAGGTCTTTGTTTAACGTTGTTCACTTGTCACTAAACATCAGCCTTTGAAGCACAATGGCCAGATTTATGGTTTTAACTGGGGGTGATTGGCGATCAATGACAATCCATATTCATATTAAATGGCTCTCTCACAGGGTCCCTTCTGAATGTGTCAGCTTCTAGCCTGACAGAACGACTTGATTTGTATAAGAATTTGATAGAAGAATGTAAGGAGATTCCTAATAATTGAGCAGCCAGACTGATTAATTAACAACTAGGAATATTTGGATGCATGTAGAAGATTTCTACAGCTCAACAAAACATATTCAAGAAAAAATAGAAGGACAAACAATAACCAATTTCAAAGAGGAGGTAGATCAGACAGAATGTCTGCTATACTAATCTCTTTAAGCAATTATAAATCTACAGGGGATTTCAAAGAGATTGAAACATAATTTGTTCTTACCCAGGTCTTCTATAATACTATGAACATGTCAGAAAACAAATATGGAAATATTGGAAAAACATACAAGAAACACAAAATTCTGTCAAACCAGAGGCATAAGGCTTTCATTAGAATTCTATAAAAGAAATTATTACATAGTTTAAAAGCCTTGGCATCAAAAACCCACACTTTTTTATTATAAATAAAACAATATATAGACTAAATATCCTCTGAAATGTTACAATAATCCTGGAATGAAATTTTGAAGTGTATATTAAAAATAAATAATATTTCCTTATTAGTTGTAGGGAATCTGGAACTATTGCAAGTATCTGCCTTGAAATCTGGAGTTGGTTGAATGACTGCTAAAAATCTGTAGAATGATCCTCAATCTGTTGATCTTTTGATGTTTTGAATGTTGATATCTCCATGCATTTAAAATCTAGAGTTGTTGTTTCTGCCATTTTCCTTTTAGTTGATATTTCTGTGCCTTGAAATCTGGGGTTTGTGAATCTATTGCTAAAGATCTGTTTGGAATGCATTTATGTCACTTTTTGACAATGCTTCACTAATTTCAAAATCACAAATGTTTTCAAATATTTCGTGAATAAATTTGGTATTTTCATGAATTTACTAAATAAATTCAGAAAGTATCTCCTCAAATAATAAATTTATGGATATATTCATCCACTTATTTGAAATTATTGTTAGGATATTCTGACACATAGGAAATAGTTAAGTATAACTTGGTCTAGTGTAGAGTTAGGTAAAGTGTGTTTCTTTACTATGTACTTTTGTAACTTACAATCCGACAGTCATGATATGTTCTAGACATGAAGTGATCTGATGGTTCATTCTCTCCTCGATATTACTGACACTTGATCCATGGCTTAACACCCGATTGGTCCATGATCTCTATTTAAAGAGCATGGAGGGTCATTTGTAGGGTAACCATTCATGAGATAAGCTTATGTAAATTTTCATTATTTTATTAATAAATTTCCTGAAGTGGTCGTGCTAGCTCAGGCCGTGGACTGTTTCCCTCTTTGAGGGTTTTAACCACGTCAAGAATACTGGTGTATTGATCTGTGATCTGTTTGTGAGTGGTGTCCTTTGGTGTTCTTCCTGAGGAACTTGCCCTATAAATTCTTACATGGTATCAGAGCTATTTGAGGGCCGCATCCTTTGGTGATCCAAATCTGAAGCCAGTACAACTACATCTGACTGTCGTTTCCTAGATCTACTATTTCTGACTACTTTCAGGCCGAGAGGACTGCTTCTGTTGTGTTAGGAGCATCTGTTCTAGTGAGGAACCCCTTTCATTTCACGCAAAAAGGTTTTCGGTATCCCTAGCTACATCATTTTTAAGATCTGGAGGTATAAAATGTTTATTTGCAGTTCTAGCTATTCATCTCTCTGTTTATTTCAGTTTATTTCGCTCTCTATTTTTTATTATTGGATCTATACCTTTCATTTTTGCGTATGCTCTTTGCCCCGTGACTCCATAAGATTTGGGCAAATCAGAAGCAGAAAGGAAGGATTTTTCTCATGTGTATGCTCTTTTCCACCGCACCTTAGTGTGATCTTGGAAAATCAGAAACATTGAGGAAAATATTTAGTTTCCGGCTAAAGTTAACTTCAAGCCATAAGGTTTTTTTTTTGTATGTCTATGGTGAGTTTTTTGGTTTTTATTTTGTAGGCAAAAAAAGAGCGTTTTCAAGTAAGCACGCGCCCCATAGCTCCAGTGACTAACAAACAAGAAAAAACAAAAATTACTAACCTTTTAAACTAGCTCACTTGGTCCAAAGTTACTTTATGAGAATAGAGGTCTTGAGTTCAAGTCTTTCTTTTTGTTGAGTTACTTTTTCAAAAAGCACATGTAACTTATGTTTTAAAGTTACTTTATGTAAAAGTGTTCTCACCCTTATAAAAAGTGAGTCACTTATAATTCTAAAGTCTATTTATCTTTTATTTAAGTTACAATTTAGTGGGTAGCTCATAAAGCACCATTGTAAAAGTGACTTTCACTTATTTATAAAAATGAGTCACACAAAATCTTCTTTTAAAAGTGAGCTAATTAGATTAGGTTTGGAAAGGGGATTTTTTTTTTTAAATATAACATTATCATTCATTTCTGCACATTCATGCCAGTGTTGCATGAAACGTCCCCCCCCCCCCCAAGGATCCAAACCGGGATCTGCGACCCATACAGATCCGTGGGGGATCCGCCATTAGAACCATGGTTCGAAATTTGGGAACTGCGGATCAGGACAGTGTAGATAGTTCCTGGAAATTCGGAACCATGCCAGCCCAATCCATGGTTCTGGATTTCCGAACCACAGATCCGATGACAGATCCTACTTGGATCCATGGCGGATCGGGCACGAATCCCAAGCAGATCCGGAGGGAGATAGGAAGTTCCACAGGGTTTCATAGGGTTCTAAATTTTTTTTATTATTTTATTTTTATTTAAGTTGGGTTGGGGCTTCTCAGACACTCCCAACGTGCTCCCTTGATGCTTCCTAGATGCTCCCTCATGGTAATGTTAAATTCTTAAAGTAAAAGTGGCATTCTCCTTTATTTTTCATTTTCATCCTTTTACTTAAATTTTTAACATTACCATGAAATGACTTAGGATGTTTGAGAGTGGTTCCAGCCTCATTGGACATCATATGGAGAAAATAGAATTTCATATCCTATTAAAAATTCAGCAGTCTTAATAGTTTTCAGGAATTCAGGATCAATGGGATTGTGGCATTTCATTAGATTATATCAAGTATGAAGGTATGCGATTAGCATTTAATCAAGAGCACCAAGCCCTATATGTACCCTAGTGTTGGTGGTGTTAATTGTTGAACTCCTTTATCACACCCTTAGCAAAAAATTACCTTTCAATCAAGTCAAAATCATCAATCAAGCATGTTAAGCTTTTTCTACCATATTTTAAGTCTTGGATTAGGGAGTTCGATCAAAATTGGGCAATGTTGACTAATATCCCTAAACAATCGAGGTAGAGGCAAAGGGTAGACAAGAGGAGAAGAATCTAGATTCTAGATGGTTGATGCATCTAAATGGTTGATGCTCGAATAATTAATCATTAATGTACAATGGATGCTAGATCTATCTTGATTTATGTAAAAATATGCATGCCTCCTTATCTTCTACAACTAATTTGGTATTTTGGATGCTTTTTTAATATAAATGAAAAAAGATATAAAAAAAATTATATATATAGTAGACGCTTCTCTTCCTATATTTTTGGGAAATGACGCTTCCATGTCCCCGCTTCCAAAAAATGTCCCTGTTTCGTCCCCACTTTGTGCAACATTGATTCACACACTTTGTTGGCATCTTCAATGACTTTTCTTAAAAAAGCCATAACTTCTTTATCCGGAAACCATTTTTAGAGCCGTTTCTTTTTAATCAACCTAATTTTTCGAGATCTTTCCATTGGAACACTTAGTTTCAACATATATAGCTTCAATTTTTGTTAAAATGGAAAGTCCATGCCAAGTTATTATTGATAGCACCAACTACTTCCAATGGTGGTCCTACATTGTGGATTTAGTTAGAAGTAAAGGTCTTTACAAAATAGCCTCAAGCCAAGAAACCAAACCTTAAGATGAAAATAAGGCAGCCAAATGGGAAAATAGGCAAGATCAAGCACGTGGGTTGATACGGATGTCTATTTCTCCAGACCTTAGATTCCATATTGCAGAACTTGATGCTCCTAATGAAGCAATGAAACAGTTCACTAAAGTTTTTGGAATTAAAAATGAAATTAGAGCCCATCAACTTGAAAATGAGTTGCTTACATTGGGCCCCAATAATTTTTCTTCCATTGAAGATTTTTTGTCCAAGTTCAAGACCCTTACACTTCTCTTGGAAGGTGTTAAGGTTAAGAAAGAAGATGGTAGCCTTATCTATTCCATTCTTACTATGTTGGGACCAACCTACTCTGTGTTTGTTTCCACCTTCCATTCTACTAGAGAAGCCTTTATTTCTCAAGGACAAGACTACAAGTTCCCCTCTTTTGATGCCTTTTGTGATTATTTAATAAGATAACAAGAAAAGCTCTTATATCTTGTTCTTCTTAATCTTGGAAACTCTTTCAAGAAAGCCTTAGCCACCCAGCAACAACCAGTTTCAAAGAATCCTAAGAAGTAGTATCCTAAAAAGAATGGTCCTAAACCAAACAACGGTCCTAAGCAATTTCAGTCTCAAAATGAAAATCATTTCAACAAAATGATAAGGCAAATAAAAAAAAAGGGAAGAAGAATGATAGAAATTTCCACTTTTGTAATCATGATGGCCACTTAGAATCCAAATGCTTTAAGAAGATGGAAGCCTTGGAAGTAGTAATGAAGAAGCATAACATCCATTTGGAGCACTCTTTAGCTTCAAATTCATCTTTAGGAATAACACTTTTTGCATGTGGTTGTCAAGCATCTCGGCCTGATTATGCACTAAATGTATCTTTTTCTTCTCATTCTCATGAGTGGCTCATTGATTCTGGAGCTTCTTATCACATGGCCAAAAACAAAGAAATGTTTTCTTCTTTAAATGATTGTACACCAAAGATATATATGTTGGTGATGATAGATCTCTTAGTGTTGTAGGGACTGAAACTGTTCATCTAGACAATGGTCAATTTAATGATGTATTATCTATTCCAACCTTATCCTGCAACATTCTATTTGTATATCAAATAACTCATTCAGGTGAAGGTAAAATCATTGAATTTTCACTTCATGATGTTGTAATTAAGGACCTAAGAGATCCCTAGACAAATTTTAGCTACTGGCATCACTGATGATTCTAAAAGGTTGTATAAGTTTAACAACTTTGGGTCATCAAATCTTCCCTCAGTATTTGTTGCTCATAATGATGAAGTGAGCAAACTTTGGCATGAGCAATTTGGTCACTTAAACTATCGCCCCCTTCAGAATCTATGTAAAGAAAATATGGTGACAGGTCTTCCAATGGTATCTTGCAGAGATGGTGTTTGTTCTGAATGTGTACTCGAAAAAAATCATCGGGATAGTTTTGAAAAACATGTCTCTTGGCATGCCTCAGCCCCTTTACAGCTTGTGCATAGTGATTTATGTGGTCCACTTCCAGATGTTTCATTTTCTGGCTAGAAGTATTTCTTAACTTTCATTGATGATTTATCCAGATGCACTTGTGTATACTTCTTAAAACTCAAGAGTGAAGTATTTAACATGTTCTTGGCCTTTAAAAGGCCTTTTTTGAAAAACAATCTAGACACCAAATTCCTAAGCTAAGATCTGATAATGGTGGAGAATATGTTAACAAAAAATTCATCAACTTTTGCACTGAGAATGGAATTCAAATTCAACATAATATTCCATATACTCCACAACAAAATGGTGTAGCTGAAAGGAAGAATCGCACGTTAAAGGAAATGGCTAATTATATGCTTCAATCTAAAGGACTTAGTCTTAATTTTTGGGCATAAGCAATTAACTGTGCAAATTACATAGTAAATCGCACTCCTACTAAGGTTTTAAAGAATATCACTCTAGAAGAAGCATGGAGCTCAATTAAACCAGATGTAAGTCACTTCCGTGTTTTTGGAAGTGAAGCATGGGCCCATATTCCAGATGACAAACATAAAGCTTTAGAACCTAAGAGTGAAAAATGTATTTTTGTTGGACATTCTGAAGATGTCAAAGGATATAGAATTATTCCACTTAAGTCAAAAAATGTTATCATTAGAAGAGATGTAAAGTTTGTTGAAAATATATCGGCCTACGAACCTAGTTCGGTGGATGTGCCACCTCTCTCTATCCCTTCTACTTCTAAAAATATTTCTTCTTCAGATGATGACAACAAGGATGACAATCCTCCCCCACCTTCTTAGGATCCTCCTTCAGCTCCTCAGCTTCCAAAATGGATTTGTGCTACTCAATATGCAATAGGTGCTCTTGTCAGTGATCCTACAGATCAGCGACGTACACGTTCTCAGCTTGATAGAGCCTCTTCTTTACTAGCTCAAGCTTCAGCTAATTATGATCCTGACACCTTTGCAGAAGCTTCAGGCCATCCAGATTGGGATGCAACTATGAATGAAGAATATTGTTCATTATTGGTAAATGATACGTGGGATCTTGTTCCTCTTCCAAAGGGATGGAAACTTAGACGTAAATGGGTTTACAGAACCAAGTATGGACCAGATGGAAAAGTTGATAAACATAAAGCTCGTCTTGTTGCTTAGGGTTTTTTCACAAGTTGAAGGCATTGACTATACTGAAACCTTCTCCCCTATTGCCAAAATGAACTCTATCTGCCTTGTTATTTCCCTTGCTACCTCTTTCAAACGAGAAGTCCATCAGATGGATGTTAAATCTGCCTTCTTGCATGGGGACTTGCATGAAGAAATCTATATGGAACAACCTACTGGCTTTATAAAAATAGACTCCATTCTATGTGATAATACAAGTGCAATCAATATTTCAAAGAATCCAGTCATGCATTCCAAGAGCAAGCACATATTCATCAAATATCATTTTCTACATGAACAAGTGCTTGAACAAAAGGTCAAATTGGAGTATGCTCCCTCCAAAAGAATAGGCTGCTGATATATTCACCAAACCACTACCCAGAGAGACATTTGAATATATCAGATAGAAGCTAGGAGTAGTCGATGCATCATCTTGCAGTTAAAACTTATCTGTTTCAAACAAAAGTGGTTATATCCAAGTTCCATGAAGCGTATCTGCATACATACACCGGTTTCTGTGGATAAATCACGTATATGTTGGTTTAAAAAAAACCAGTGGGCCAGACTCAGGATGAAAGGAGTTTTATATGGGTCTGACATTGATCATCTGGCACAGGGGGAGCATATACTTCTAATAATGCATTGTTGGCATTATCTTAGAAGATCTTGGTACAAATTCATAGTTGTGTTTGATTCAGGCGAAACATGTTCAGGGGGAGATCATGGTTGTTGGTCTGGATGGTGATTGACAGATGCTGCTAATAGTTGCTGATAACTATCATGGTCTTGTTTCAGATGTTTGGTCTCTATGTCATGTATATCTTTTAATGTCAAGGTCATGAAACGACCTATTTTGTTTCCCCACTATGCATGGGATGGATGATGTAATGTTCTTCTTTTGACATGTATAAACATTTTGTATATCCCCACTTGGTTGGGAGATGGATGTATGTATGGGTCATTGGTGATAGGAAGGTCATTTATGATGTATAGAGTCATGTTCTTCTTTTACAACATCTTTTTGCAGACCTTGCTTATATTCAGGGGGAGCATGGACTCGAGCATGGAGCTCAATCAACACTCTTCAACATATGAGAGCATTCAGCATGTATTCAAGGGGAGCATAACCCTTTTCCCTTGATGAAAAAGGGGGAGAGTGACTTGGGGTTGCCATCAAGTCCAAAGGGGGAGATTGTTGGCATTATGACATAGATTTGGCACTATGACACAGGTGTTGTCCTTTATGGCAACTCACTCAGATGATAGATCATAGTTCAGACTCATAGAATGAAGAAAGAGAGGCATACACAGGTTCCCCATTGACCAAGCTGCGTGTACACATGGGTTCACAGACCAAAAGGCACGTATAGCATACACACGCACTTTCACAGAAGGAAAGGCACGTACATGTTGGAAAACTTAGTTTTGGTCTGTGGTATTTGGTCCATGGTATTTTGATCCATGGTATTGGTCCAAGATATCTTGTCCGAAGTGTTGACCCCAGGTATTTGGTCCAAGGTATTGATTCTAAGTGGTTTTGGTCTATGGTATTGAGTAAGGCCTAAGACTATAAAAGGAGGAGAAGATCATTAGGCAAAGGCACTCATGCATTGAATATATAATGAAGAGCAAGATCTAGAATACAGGTTATTGGGTTATGGTGCACAGCTGGATCTGAATCAAGGATGAACCTTAGCACTTGATGAAGGATAAGATCTAATGATGGGTCGAGATCTTAAGGCTTGAAATGAAGTATCTTTGTGTGTTTTGATATTTTATCTAAATAACTGGCACATGTTGTAGACTATAAATATGATGATCTAGGCATAACTAAAGTCTGGAATTGTTGTAAAGATTAAATCATCATTTATAGATTTGTACACAGGTTCACCTTAGAAAAGGCACGCATACACGCAAGTTCTACATATCAAAACAATGTATACATCTTAAATTTGATTTGCAGATCTGTACGCAAGTTCGCCTTGAGAAAAGTGTGTATGTACGTAGGTTCGACACATTGAAGTAGCGTATACCTCATAAAATATGCTTTAGCTACTTCTGTTTGTTGTTGCAGTGTTCTAGGTTCTGGCTTGGGCTCTGGTTACTATTACTGTATTCTGGTTACAACATTCTGAGAAGTGATTGATTGATTCAGTTTTGGTTGGTGCAAAGGAGATTGGTTGATGCAGATATATTTGATGTTTGATTGATGTTATTGATGGATCCAGTCTGAAAATTTATGAAACGTGATCCCTAGAAGAAAAGAGAAGGTTGTAGCCTTCTGTAGGTAAAAGCCTACGTATTGGTATAAGACTTCAACAGTACAAAAATTATAAAAAGAAGTTTCTTATTAAAAAGAAGATAGAGACGATTGCAGCAGGTGGTTTTCACCCACATTGGGTTTCCACCTTATATATTGTGTTCATGTGTGTGTGATTGTATGTTTTGTTTTACTGCACCTGGTTACTATTTATATGGTTCTGATGCACTGATTAAAGATCAACATATGATAAAGGAACTAAATCATAAGTTTGCAGGATATACGCTAGTTGCCTTAATTACAGTTGTGTATACATGCAAGTTCCATTAACTGAAGTAGCATATTTGAATCTGATTATGGAAATGAAATATTATTGACTTGCTAATACTGATTCACCCCGCCCCCCCAGTATTATTTCCAACACATGAATGTACCATGCATGCTAAATATAGCAAGGGAATCACACATGCAAATCCATACCTGTAAATAATCCCGCTATAGCTTCCTGATCCTACTCTTCCTCGCTTGATCTTTTATTTCCTTTTCCTTCTTGGTCCTTCCTCTAATTTCCTTGATCCAATGCTAGAGTGCTGCAAGATAACTCTAAGTGTCCAAGAGTGTGAGAGAGAGAATACAGAGAGCTCCAAAACTAAACTGAAAAAAGGTACCAACTGATCCTCATAAGCCTTTTTATTAATGAGGTCTCTATTTTCTTCAATTTTCCATTATTTTCCTTCATTTTCCTCCTCACATGCAACCTATGACCTTTCACCTTCCTTTTCTCCTAATTTCCATTATTTTCATAAATAAAATGCCAATTAATGCCTCATGCCTTTCCAAAGCATTTTCCATTACCTTTGCCAATTTCCTTTAGCCATAATAAACCAAATGAACAATGACACTAGGATGTTTTGCCCAACATTAAGCTTGGAATAAGTGTCCCATGACCTTGGTTATTAATTTTCCTTTATTAACTTTATTTACATGGAATTTTTACCATGGTTGTTACATTTATTTACATATTCAAGGGGTTTCGAGCAGAGCTTTGACACTTTATAGTTATCCTACTTCAACTCTTTATTGTCTCTATGACTGTAGAGAGCATGAAAGTGTTGGCTCAACAAGCTTTCTTTAGTTGACCATCTAGAATAGAACTGTAAATATTTTCACTTAAGGGGATTTCATTTGAGATAACATTATTTCCATTTTCGCAGATATTTTTTCATTTGAGTTTGTATTTTACAATTGGTTTCCTTCAAAGGATACTCATGTTACATGTTATCTTGCTTGCCAATACATCTATGGTTTCTAGTTTTTTCTTGGAGTTTGTTTATCCAATAGGACCATTGGCCATGATTACTCTACGAGGGTGTTTTAGGATTCTCGTCGCTAATTACAAAGTACTGATGAAGTTATAACACTTTACATCTATCTAGAATTTCATAAGATTGGTTTTATATACTACTTTTCCAAGGTTTAACTCCTCTATTTTCTGTTGTAGGTATTCTTAAACAATTTCTTGTAGCCTCTTCCATGGTAGAATTTTGCATTTAAATTACTTTCTAGTTTTTAATTCTTGGCTATCTTAGTTGTTTGGAAAGATATCTTAAGTCTTGTTTTTTAGGTAATTTCTTGGACAATAATATTGCTCCACTCTTGGGTTAGCCTCTTATTATGTTACTTATTTGTCTCCTTGGCATTATTGTGGTCAAGGTTTTTAAAATAAAAAACATAACCTTCCAGATATATCTATGTATATTTATTTTTACATTAATTACTTCGATTGCAAACTAGGGTTTCAATTACTTGCATGTTCTTGTGAGAACAATTATTAACCCTCTGTATATTGTAGGCTATTATAGGTTTTTTATTATAATCACAGTTTAGGGTTTTTAATTATAATATATAATATAATATATATATATATATATATATATATATAGAGAGAGAGAGAGAGAGAGAGAGAGAGAGATATTCTTATGCTTACTTTTTTCCTAGAGTTTTATTCTAGGAATCTGTACAAGGTTTTAAACCCGTTTGTGTTACAATATTTTTATCTAAATTTCCCTTTAACTTTTATTTTTTGGTTTTTAACCCAAGCTAGGCAATTTATTTCAAGTTCCTACATAGTCTATTCTTAATTTACAAGGTTCTGGATTACTTCGTTAAGAAATATTTCTAGGTAAAAGCCCTCTTTTTGGTATTGTGCACATTACATGAACTAATTTTGTTCACTTACATATTGAAGTTTAAATACTAATTTTTATTTTATTGTTCTTAATAGGTAATAACATTCTCGAGGTGGAATTTTAAAACTTTTTCATTTGTAGCAGTATTCTAGAGATATTCTTTTTGCTCATGAAGACTTTGGGTTCCTCATTTCAGGTCAGATGACCTCGAAACCTCCTAGAATGTTTCTCTTTGTGCGTTCGTGAATATATGTTCGAGGTAATTCACTAGGGTTTTATATCATTTGTTTATAACTTATGGATTGAATTTGTTAATTTTATTTCACTTCCTTTTTGGAAGGATTTTTAGTCTACTAGCCTCCATGCCTAACATTGTAACTATTTATGGGTTTCTCCAACCTAGAACTATTTCCAGTTGTAAGTCATAGAGGTCAATATTGACCTATACTTCTTATTAATCTTATTTATATTTTTGTTAATAAAATTTTGTTAATGATATGCTTCAGTTTTACGTATGTATCAATTTTCATCATGTATGATTAATCTGTCATTTCTTGCATAATTACATCTATTACTCTTCTTTTCTATTACTACTCTACTTCTCAACATTAATTCTAATTAAGTAGGTCTTACTAGCCTTTCTACACAGAGTAGATACTTTACCTTAGCATGAAATATTTTCTATATCCTTCTTACATATATACTTTATTAAGTCTTTACACTTATATATATAGCTTAACTATAGTTGGTCTACAATGTAATTATTACCTTTTGTGTCTATAGAGTTATAATTACCCTTTTTTGTATAAGTAGGACTAGGTTAATTTAAAAAGGTTTAACTAAGACAATATTTAACACTGGTCTTTTATATTTGGCCACACTTCAAACACTCAAAAATATTACACAAGATCATCATGTTTTTCTAATTTCTCAGGTCTTTCAGCTACCTTTATTTTATTACTAGCATCATGAATTTTCAAACATAAAATCCAATTCTTTATACCATTCATTTCCTTTCCAGAAACACAACTATTTCTGAAGAGGTTATCTTTCATTCTATAATACTAAATCTATTTATTTGGAATAGAGTTCACTAGAAATACCTAAGTTATATCATGTTCTCATATTGTTATTTAGCTTCTCATGTATCTTACATATAAAATAAATTGTTTATTCCTACTCCAGTTAGAGAATAAATTCAATAATTATATGAGTTCTTATTCTGTGTTCATACTTAAGGGTTAGTGAATATGGGCTCATGAAATTCATATATTAAATAAGATTTTCATTCATAGAATCATAATCATTTTATACTAAACAGTAGAAATACACATATACAAAGTTACTACATTAACACTTAGAAATAAATAATATATTATATTTTCACTGATTTTATCCATCTAAGGTTTTTTTTCCTCTTTCAATAAGCTAGAAAGAAAAAAAATACCAAATAATTATACTATCTTTTTGTCACATAAAATTCACAGATTTATAGTTAAGAATACCAACTTGAAGTTTGAGTTTGGAAATAATAGAGGAGCTGATCCGGATTTAAACAGGAACGCAACAAAATACAGAGATAACCATATACACAAAGAAGCAGTGGAAATAATACTTCATTTCATTAATGGAAAACACTGAAATATGCTTACAAACAGAGTTGGAAATAAACCAGCTAGGGCGATGGTAGCTTATCTCTAAGAAGAGATGTGGTGGCTACATGCCTCTAAACTATTCCGAACTGTGTTACAATGAGGCTCGAAGGCCTATTTATTGTTGAGAAACAATGGAAAACCCTTCACATTCCAAAACCTAACCCAGAAGATGAAACGCCAAATTGTGGGCCCCGTTTTGGGTAAATTGGTACATCAATTTCCCGGGGTCGTAAATTTGGCATACGATCTCCGTTTGACGCGTATGATAACTCGTTAGAAAGATATATCCGCGAACTACCACTTTGGGAAGGTCAACATAGGTCCATGGACCCATGTTGCCCCATATTTCCCAAAAAATGTCGTTTAGGGCCTCAAAACGGCTCCGGAAGTTCAGGACCCGAAAAAACTACTAAAAATAGTAAATTGTGCTACAATTACGGAAACTTAAAAACTGAAAGAGACAGTTGCGGGGGTCCAAATGGGATAGGTGGGTGGCCACCAACGTCCACCTGGATCACAAACCCACAGAGGCAAGTGAAAAATGCGATGAGATGTCCCCACCCAGACACGAATGCAGACAAGTGCCATGTTGAAGAGCGACATACTGTCAACATGACAACAATTCTGGTTCCATTTTCCCGACCATTTATGGCAAGTACCAAAGTTATTTTTTATGACAAGCTTAACGGGGATAGCATATGCTTGTAAGGCGTCATTTTGACGAAATCCGATGTCAATAAGTTTTAACGAGTCTGACAAAGGAAGAAATCAGCGTCTTTTCATGTTTAGAGAACTTGAAAAGACAGCGGGAAAGTAAACTCTAGGGGTGTCCTTTTTCGTAAATTTGTGTCTCTCGAGCCCGAAAAAGTATAAAACAATGCTCGAAAGAACTGCCCAACCATTATGATCAAGGAGAACATTTCATGATAAGTGATTTCAACCTGAAAAAGTAAAAAAACGATCGAAACCATGTTGCTTTGTAACCGTTAACAAACCTGAAATGACAAGGATCTGACGATCTTTTCGTCTTTACACGGTTGGAAAAGAGTTTAAAGACGACAGCCTCTCATTTATTTTTAACGAGTCACGAGGAATAACTTGGCATTCTTTTCATGTTTAGAGAGTCATAAAAGAGCAAAAAGATGACTCCATAATGACTTTTTTGTGTATTTACCGAGTCCGAAAAAGTATAAAATACAACTCATTTCATTGCCTAAGTCGCACAAAAACCTGTCGCTGCACAAAAATAAGTGTAAATTCCATTTTCAACAAATATATATATTAAAATATTCATAAAAATGACTTTTAAAACCTATTTAGGGTTAAAAAAGCTATAAACATGTGAAAATGGTAAAAACAAAAATTATTTTTTACTTTTACCTCATTGGAGAGTGACAATAGTGCTTTGGTGTGCGATCTTTGGGTGACGATTGCGACGAATCTGTGCAACCATTTGGAGCGCTGCCAATTCCAGGTAAGAGGCATCCTTTCCTACTCCATTTTAGTCCATTTTTTAGTAGTCTTAGCTTGCTTTATCAACCTTTGTGGAGGGATTTTAAAAAAGTAGGGTTGCACCCATTAGCTGTAGGAATTTACAGGGTAAGTTCCTCAGACAGAACACCAAGAGGACACCGCTCACAAACAGATCATAGATCAATACACCAGTATTTTGACGTGGTTAAAACCCTCAAAGAGGGAAACAGTCCACGGCCTGTGCCAACGTGGCCACTATAGGCAATTTATTAATAAAAAAATGAAAACTTACATAAGCTTCTCTCATGCACGGTTAACCTACAAATGACCCTCCATGCGCTTTAAATAGAATTCATGGACCAATCGGGTGTCAAGCCACGAATCAAGTGTCGGTAATACCGAGGAGAGAATGAACCGTCG
>APFE031536573.1:133942-173084 GCA_000404065.3 Pinus taeda | reverse complement strand
TCTTGCACAATCAAGGGATTGAGTATGCCAATGAGTTTGCCCACGTATTTGCCCACATTGTAGCTTGTGCTCACGTGATTTTTCCAAGTAAATACGAGTTTGCTTTGGAATTATCATTCAATTCTCATGCAGGTATTGAGCAGTGGAGGCAGGCAAGCAGCGGAAGAGATTTGGAAATCAGATCTAAGCTGTATTGTGTGTAACAGAGGTGGAGATACTTGTGAGAAGTATTATGCTGTGTAATGTTACATGACTCAATCATTAATATACAGATAGTTGGGGTTTTTAGCGAGATGCTTTCCCCGGGATACATACTGTGTTAATGTGTGAATGCTCTTGATGTTTTATTGTTATTGATGCTGCTATATTGATGATCAACGTAGAGGAGCTTATGTATTGTGTATGTTTTCCGCAATAGTACATGATCAGGATAATCTCCATTGAATATGTGTTAAATTATTCAAAATTTCTACATAAGTCTCGTGCAAATTAGTGCCTAATGACCCTTGATCTGCCTCCATTGGATTCCTCTCCCGATACCTCTACTGGCACTCCTTATCCGTTTATCCCAGAATCCAACAGTTTTTGTGCAGGGATTCTAATCCGGATTTAAACAGGAATGAAATAAAATACAGAGATAACCATGTACACAAAGATGCAGCGGAAATAATGCTTCATTTCATTAATGGAAAATACTGAAATATGATTACAACCAGAAATGGAAATAAACCAGCTAGGGCGATGGTAGCTTATCTCTGAGAAGAGATGTGGCGGCTACATGCCTCTGAACTGTTTTTCAACTGTGTTACAATGAGGCTCGAAGGCATATTTATTGTTGAAAAACAATGGAAAACCCTTCACATTCCAAAACCTAACCCTAGAAGATGAAACGCCAAATTGTGGGCCCCGTTTTAGGTAAATTGGTGCATCAATTTCCTGGGGTCGTAACTTTGGCATACAATTTTTGTTTGACGCGTATGATAGCTCGTTAGAAAGATCTATCCGAGAACTACTAATTTGGGAAGGACAACATCAGTCCAAGGACTCATGTTGTCCCTAGATTTCCTAAAAAACGTCGTTTAAGGCCTCAAAACGGCTCCGGAAGTTCAGGACCCGAAAAAACTGCTAAAAATAGTAAATTGTGCTACAATTACGGAAACTGAAAAACTAAAAGAGACAGTTGCGGGGTCCAAATGGGATAGGTGGGTGGCCACCAACATCCACCTGGATCATTCCTCCCCCCTTAGGAAGCAATGGTCCCCATTGCGTTGAGTTCCTCCATCTGCTGAACTTGTTCCTGGTGAGCTGTTCTGCAATCTCTGATGTGTCCAGTAATGGTGGGAAGCATGGTCGACGACGGTCCACATTGAACACTTGGTGCAGGCGAAGGAATGGAGGTATGATGTGCTCCAAATCATTAGTCCCCATAGCCTTGGTATTGTTGTAAGGACCTTGTCGGAGTGGTCTGAGCTTCTGATGGGTTCTAGTAAGACATTCTTTCTGCAGATGTAACCAAACGTTGTCGCCCGCCTGAAACTTATGTGGTACCCCTGTGGGTGAGGAGAAGTTATTCCTGTGTTTTGTGACCGTATCCCTTTGCGACTACTGTTGCTGCGTGGAGGAACCCTTTGCAGGGGTCATGGATGTAGCAACAATCTTCCCCTTACTTTGGGGGTGAACCAGACAAAAAATAAATTTCCTAGTCTGTGATATGAGCTTGTTGCCTTTCTTAGCAGTGATCAAAGAGGTGGCAGTAGGTGGGGCTACCGCTGGTATCCTGTATAATGAATTACTCAAAGAAATAATGACAGCACGAGGCCTTGACTCATACACAGCATGTCGCCTCCACAAGTATGGTTGGCCTAATAATACATCACAAACATCCAGAGGTGTAACATCACACAGTACCTCGTCTGTGAAGGGCTTGATGTTGTAGGGAAGGCAGCAGTGTTGGCAAACTTTGAGATCTTGTCCTTCATGAAGCCACCCGATACTGTACGGCTGTGGGTGTGGTGTAGTCGATAGGCCCAACCACTTCACGACCTCTGCTGAAATGAGGTTCTTTTGGTTGCCACTGTCGACAATGAATTGCAACGGCGAACCCTTCACCCACATCTGTGAGTGGAAAAGACGTTCCCCCTTCTCTGGATCTTCGGGTTCATTTTTCTGGATTTTGGCAGTGGCAACAGTGGCACTGGGATCCGCATCAATGATCTTCTTCCCTCTGTTGTTCCCCTTGTCGGGTTCTGGTTCAGGGTCGGAACATGCATCTGATTCGGAAACCTTCAACTCAGCCACCAGCGACTGCTTGGTCCGACACTCACTTGTGTTATGAGTGGGACTCTTATGGAACTCACACCACTTTCCTGTTGTCCTTCTATCGGCTTATGGTTGTGTTCTTTTCTTGCGGCTTGAGGGTTGTCTTGGGTCACCCCGCCTTGCTTTTTCTTTGGGCTTCGGATTTGTAGATCCAAAGTCTCGCTTCTTCTGTTTGAACTTTTGCTCAATTTTGACAGCGTATCGGTATGTTGTGCCGAGTGAGGAGATGTTCAAGAACTCCATCTCTTCCTGGATGTATCTTTTTAGGCAACCGTGGTATTTGAGTACCATATGCAGCTCAAAATATTTGATACCCAACTGTGTGCGAAGGGTATGAAAAATGTTTGTGAACTCCGGCACATCTTGGTCTCGTCCCTGCCGCAGTGTGGTCCATTTGATGTATTTGTCGTCATAGCTTTTGACAGGGTAGTACTGCTCCTTGATGGCATCTCGGAATGAATCCCAAGTGGGTGCGGCTGAAAATAGCAAGCCTGTAGTTTCATCCTTCTGCTCGCAGTAGGTTTCCCACCAGTCCTTGACGTGGGGGGCTGCTTTGAGAAGAGCGAAAATAATCTTTTCCCGACTTGAAAATTCATGAACAGAAAAATATCCTTCTAGCAGATTTAACCATTTATCTACCACATCTACGTCTATCTGACCCTCGAATATGGGGATTTCAAAATTCACTTGTACCTTAAATGGTGTGGCGTTTCCAGAGTAGCTGTTGGAAGCCGATGCGTCGCCTTTGGGTAGCCGCTGAAGGATCTGCGCAAAGCTATCCATCATCGCATTCCTTTGCTGCTCGAGGGCTTCTTCGAGCAAGATTTTGATACGATCTCCTGCCCCCTCGTCTTTCTTCTCATTCGCCATGGGAGGCCGTCGGGATTTGCGAGGTTGGACTTACAAAGGTTCGACCAGTTCAAGCCCTAACTCCTTATATCCCGACCTCATTAGGGACATGCAAAGAAAAACAGAGAAAAAGCAGAACGCTCTGATACCACTGATCCGTATTTAAACAGGAACGCAAAAAAATACAGAGATAACCATATACACAAAGATGTAGCGGAAATAATACCTCATTTCATTAATGGAAAACACTGAAATATGCTTACAAACAGAGTTGGAAATAAACTAGCTAGGGTGATGGTAGCTTATCTATGAGAAGAGATGTGGCGGCTACATGCCTCTGAACTATTCCGAACTGTGTTACAATGAGGCTCGAAGGCCTATTTATTGTTGAGAAACAATTGAAAACCCTTCACATTCCAAAACCTAACCCTAGAAGATGAAACGCCAAATTGTGGGCCCCGTTTTGCGTAAATTGGTACATCAATTTCCCGGGGTCGTAACTTTGGCATACGATCTCCGTTTGACGCGTATGATAGCTCGTTAGAAAGATCTATCCGAGAACTACCACTTTGGGAAGGGAAACAAGGGTCCATGGACCCATGTTGCCCCCAGATTTCCCAAAAAATGTCGTTTAGGGCCTCAAAACGGCTTCGGAAGTTCAGGACTTGAAAAAACTGCTAAAAATAGTAAATTGTGCTACAATTACGGAAACTGAAAAATTGAAAGAGACAATTGCGGGGGTCCAAATGGGATAGGTGGGTGGCCACCAACATCCACCTAGATCAGGAGCTCACCGGCTCCACCCAATCTTTGACAGTTTGTCCACCAAAGTATCTCCTTGAACACAGGTTTGAAAATAATTTTTTTGTCCTTGATATTACCCTCCACAATTCAACATTGCGTACCTTTCCTCACTAAGAAGAAAAAATAATTACCCCTTACCAATCATTTGGTAGTTGGTAACTACCTCCACCTCACCCAACAGGTGGCAGGTAGTTTCTAGCTCATTTATGAACTCTACTTCCCACTCCCAAAGACAACATCTCATCTTTTAGGGAAGTTATGGATCAATCATATCCAAAATCATAATTAATCCAATCATTCAGATTAGATGTCTATGAACTAATGAAAGGATAATTAATAATCATCATTAACTTGTATCCTTTATTTCTTTTATCTAGATTTACCTTCTTTACTAATTTCCAGACTCTCTATTTTTATTAACAACATAACAATAATTACAAAATTACATTTAACCTATATTAGTAGTATCACACTGATAAAATCTTTCCAAATAAGCCTTCAAAGTTAAATCACAACCACACTTAACCATATATACAAATTTACAATATAAACTCTAAGTTAGGGGATATCAAAACCTCCCCTGCTTGAGTTTGCCACCATCCCAACTGCATCTGTTCATAAAATTTGAAATCCGTTTGAGATTTCTAAAATAGAGATGGATGTGCTTCTTTAAAAGCATCCTCCAAATCCAAAGTTTCCTCTTCTGGGATGAAATGCTTCCACTGAACTTTCACTTCAGCTATATCTCTATTCTAGAGTGTGACTACCCTAGTCTAGAATACTTATAGCTTTTTCTAAGAACTCTCCCTTCAGTTTTATCTATATGAAATTCAAATAAATTATATGAATTGAATCACGAACATATTTATTTAACAAGGACACATAAAATACATTATGAAATTTTATGTTTGATGGAAGAACAAACTGATAGGAAACTGGTCTAATCCTTGGTGACACCTCAAAAGTTCCACAATATATGGATGATAGTTTGACATAGTTTCCAAGTATTTTGAAAACACTGGTTACATTTTCTTATGAATGTTATGTAAACATTTCATGTATTTTTAATTTACAAAAAAAAGGTAGAGTAGGGACACAGATTTGAAGGACTCGGGATGGATTTTGCTTGGGATATTCAATTTACTTGTTGCAGGGAAAATCTGAATTGTGTGATAGTTATTGAAGGTTTTCCGGTGTGGCTTTAATAAACTAGTGCTTAGAATTAATGAGACTACAATATAAGGACACATGCCATCCTTGATTTGGAGAAATGAACAAGACATAAAAGGACAGAGATTTAATGGAGCAAAGGCTTCATGAGCAGCTAGAGAAAAAAATACGGGGAATTCAACAAGGAGAGGATAGTAAAAACACAATCACTTGCAGAACACACCAACAGCCTTAGAGGGAAAAGATAACACATTTAAAAATAGAACAACAAGCATGAAAGACATATGCGATTATAAAGAATAGTAAGGGAAAGCGAAGGGAATATAGGGAAAACAAGAAGGAAAAAAAAAAGAAAAAGGGAAACATACAAGTAATGTGTTCATAGTGATCAGAACAAAAATATTGTGAAGGATATAGAAAATGCATTAGAAAAGACAACAGGATAAAATTTAGGCATATCATGGGATTAGATAAGGGAATATAGCCACAACGTGGAGGATTCTTAGCACGTTGGCAATACACAGAGAAGATTCAAGTATACACATTTTGGTTGAGCATTAGGAGCATGAGGACTTCCTCCAAGTGGGGCTAATATTTTTGGATTCGCTGGGGCTCAAGGGTAGAGATGGTAATCTCTAGAGTCCCTTGAATGTCTGGGCTAGAGCCTTATTCGATAGAATCCTCATAAAACAAATCTTGAGCCTCTTGTGTTTTTCTTATCTGTACTGGTAGAGGATTTTGGATTCTGATTTTGGGTGGAATATCTATGATATATGTGCTCTGGGGCTCAAGGATAGAGATTGTATTCTATAGAGTCCCTTGAATACCTAGGGTGGAGCCTCATTCCCTAAGATTCTCGTAATTTTTTTCTTGAGCCTCCTATGCTTGTTTTATCTGTTATGGTAGACGATCTTGGATTCCTATTATTGGGTGGAATCTTTGTGATATATGTTCTTGGAGTGTATGTGTAGCCTTTGGATCCCTTAGAATGTATTAGTTGTGGAGAAATTCAAGGGTCGAGGTAGCAGGCCTCTCAATTCCTTGTGTAATTGGTTGAATGCTATTTGGTTGGTGGGTGGAGATAGGAGAACTTTTGGAGTCCCTATTCCAACCAGCAATTGGCATTTCATCCCTAGAGAAAATCATCTCAATCCATGGAATCTGGCTCGGAGATGGTGGCTGCAAGAAAGAGCTAGCTACAAACCGTCTATAGTTGCGTGGAGATTTGCTGTTCCCAACTCATTTTCCCTTCTTCAAATTTTAAATCCAAAATAAGTCTCTTCATGTGGAATTTATTCTATGAAAGACATTGTTAATGTTGTTAATTAATTTGCATTGTTTATGTGAAAAATGATTTATTTCTTGCACTTAATAATATGGAGGTCTTGATGATTGGGTTCTGAATGCTGGGATTCCTACAGTGATATTTTTCTTGCAAGAAACAATACATGTAGATATATGTGTATGTGTTGTATAAATTGGATATTATGTCATTATGTTGTTGGCATATATATATATATATATATATATATATATATATATATATATATTATATATATATATATATATATATATATATATATATATATATATATATATATATATATATATATATATATATATATATATATATATACATAATTGATTCTTAGACTTGAATAATGCATTGAATATTGATGGTCTGAAGACCCAATAGGGTTGCACATGAGTTCTGTGACATCCTCATGAAACTGGTGGTTCAGTGATGCAACTGGCATACAAAGGTGAATAGTCCTCATTGCTAGGACTGTAAGAATGTCAGAAAGTGGTAATACAATAATATAAATGCAATTAACGAACACTTGTAACTTAGAAACATATGTAAATATACCTGTAAATATGTATGTTGGACACCATTAACATTGGTGATTAAATTATGAACCTTATGGTCTAATACATTGCCATGAATTCATGTATAGTCACATTAGCGAAATGTTGTGAAAGGGCCCTATAATGTCATGATTTCCTTATACTTATGTGCCAAGAAACTCGGCTCGTGAATTGTAAATAGGAAAAAATTTGCACATGGAATGACCTTGTGATAATTGTATTAGCTCATAGATCTATGCCAAGGAGTTATCGAACCATTCATAGGCGTAACCATGTAGGTATGGGAGAGTTTTCTTATTTAAACAACACACACAGACACATATGTGTGTGTGTATGTTATACTATAACGTATCACATATGTGTAAAGGAAGTGTCAAGACTTAACATAAGAAATTACAGTGTTAAATGGTTGTGGTTAGCCCCCATGGGGCAAGATTTTAGGCCATGCAATGATACCCATAACCGAGGGTGAAACAACCTTGGTGGAAATGGTGGTAACATGTCGAGTCAGAGAAATGAATCCAAGAGATAGGTTGTGGGCCATAGAACCATGACTTGCAACTATGGGGCAATGCCATGTCGAGCGTAAGACCATGGGAAAGGTGCATGCCATCGGACAATGGTAAGAAAGTGATGGGATTGATGGTTGAAGTCAATAATGTGATCCCCCCACATGACATAAATAGGAGGGAGGAGAGGTTGCACTATTGCATGAGGGACATTAGATTGTTGGACGAGCAATTCACCGTCAGATTAAGTACTAGCAAAATCGTGAATGGGAACTACGTAGTGAAAGCCACCCAGCCCCGCCCCTCCATCCTCCCCCCCCACAAATGTCAGTGGGGGGGGGTCTAGCACATGGTTTAATGGTCATTAAGTGGCTCAGTTGTTTGTGGGTTGTCCAATAGAATGCTCATAACTACATGTATGAAATTTAATATAAGAAATAAAGGGAAATAAGAGAAAAAATAGATGAATAGATAGGAATATTCATGCAAGGGAAAATGAAGAAAAAGGGAAGGAAACAAGAAAAAATAAAAAGGAGAAAGAAAATTCACACACACTCTTACACATTCTAGCATTGAGTTAGAGAAGAGGAGAGCAAGAGGGAGAAAACGCTTGGACACAAGGAAGACACAAGCAAGCAAGGAAGAAGCAAGGGAGCACAAGAGGAAAGTTGGACAACCGTAATCAAGGGCATAAATCAAGTAAATAAAGAGAAACCATTAGGAGGATTTTGTAGGTAATAGGTTGAAAGTATTCTTATCTTGCTAGGATTTGAATGCATGGTTCATTTATTTTGTTGTCATTGGCATGAGATTTTCCTAGATTGATAGTGGTATACAACCTTTGCTTTGCCATTTCCTAGATAGTCATGATGTAGTGGGTTCCCTTTGGTTAAGCTTCATATTGCCAATAGATTTTGAATCATGTTGAGGTGGTTTCAATAAAAATCCCAAGGGTTGAGGGTGGAGATGGTTTTCACTGGGAAGCTCTTGATAGGTGGGTGAAGACAGGAAAATTCCTCTAGGTATGGTGAAGAAATTCTGAGGCATCTAATCTTTTTTATGGTTTTGTCAATTTCTAGACCGGTTTAGGTGAAATCACTGTGGTTGAGGGTGAAGGTGGCTTAACTTATGGATTCCTTAGTTGGTTTTGTTTTGTTTTATCCTATGTGATCCAATATTCATGCTTGGAATATTAAACAAAGGGTATTGGCTAAAAAAAAGATTTTGTTCAACCCAATCTATGGTCGAATGGTACATGGAAGTCCGTCACTTAGTTGGCACTATGCATATTTTAATATATTTTATTCTTTATTGATGATCAATGGCCATAAGTGTCGATTCACTATTTTTTATATGACTAGTATGTCATGGCTTCATTGGTTAAATGTTGGTTACATTCATGGTATATTTCTTATTATCTGATGTGTTCTTGATCTAGATCTAATTCATGGTTTGATGGGTCGTGGTTGATTTATATGAATGCATGTGCTAAACTATGTTTTATTTTAGCTAGTGCGGGAGGGAAACACATCTTCTTGATGAATATCTGATGAACTAATGAAAACAATGAACAAACTATGCATTGATGACCTACAAGTACCATAGTCACAAAGTGTTTATATAAATGAATAATTTATACATCCAGCTTCCTGGGGTCATAATTTTGGTATACGATATCCATTTGTTTATCATAATACCTGATTTTTGAATCTATGAAATAGATTTTGGAACTTTTCCAATCTCTCTATTTTCCCTGAAAATGTCATTTAGGCCCTCAAAATGGCCTCAGAAGTTTAGGACCTAAAAAGCTTCCAAAATAGGAAGTTGTGTTAAATTTAAGGAAACATGACTAAAAAGAAACAATGTTGGGTCAAGTTAGGCTGATAACAGTGTGATCATGTGTCTTTGGGTATTTTCAGTCAGTTATGGACATGTGGATCCCTTTTTCCATAAGTGCATCTTGGAAATCAAGTCATGCATAGTAACTCTAATCTCAAGTTTACCTTGGTGAGTAGGTTAAAGTGGGTAAATGTGAGGTGGGGAGTTACACACACACACACACACATATAATGCCATGGGTTTCTTGCAGGTTATATTATCACTATTGATCTTGTGGATGTGTTGAGAACCATCAAACGATAGGGCCAATGCACATAAAAAACATCGATACATATATGGGTTAACCACAATGGGGTCACATTTGATTATGGATTGTAGGCTGGACCCATCCAATGATAGTTTTTGGATGACTCATAATGAAGGGATATGTATATATGCATAGATAATTATAAACATAATAACATATCATTTAATTTGAGACGGCACCATGATATGACATAGCCTAAGTTTAAATATATTTATGTCATATATATATAATATATATATATATGTGTGTGTGTGGGTTGTTGTGTGTGTGTGTGTTGTGTGCCCCCACAAAGGGGGGGGGGGGGGTTAGAGAACGGATCATACATGGATGCCTGCCATGTGGAGCCATGTGGGTGCCACATGGAAAAGAAAGGTAGAAGGACACATTTACACCAATATATATTGAAGGGACTTAAGTTGAGATCCAGGAGTCAAAATTGAGGAAAAAAATATATCACCAGAAACGTCTCACTGAGATTAGTATAATGGAAACACCTATGTTGCTTTTTCAAAACTCAATAAGGAGACAAAAAGAAATAAAAAATTATCCCATTTATCTAACTACACAAGGGAAGTTCGGTTAGTAGGTGAACACTTCATCGAGAGTAATGTGGGGTGTTTCACAAGTATAAGTGTGCTTTTCTTTGGTTTCAATTTTAAGTATACATGATCACCAACACTGAATTCCATTTGAACTGTTTTCAAGTCTACATAACTCTTCTGTCGATACTGAGTTGTTTTAAAAATTTTCTTAACCTGTTTAACCACTTCTTCCATCTCCTTTAACATATATGGTCCCAACACTAACTGATCTTCAGGATGGTCCCAACTTAGAGGTACTTTGCATCTTCTTCCATATAGTACCTTAAAAGGGCTCATCTTCAAAGAAGTCCGATATCCATTATTATAGTCAAACTCAAGTAAATGGAAATAATCTTCTCACTTAGTAGGCCTATCCATAATATGCATTCTTAACTTATCTTCTAAGATATGATTGGTCCTTTCTGTTCGATCATTAGTTTGAGGATGATAGGTTGTGCTAAGATTTAACTTTGTTTCTATACCTTTAAATAAGCCCTTCCAAAATTTAGAAGTGAACTTGGCATCACGGCCAGAAATTACAATTTTGGGAATACCACGGAGTCTAAATATTTCCTTCATAAATATTTCCTCTATGGTAATAGCCTTGAAGGTATATTTGATAGGAATAAAATGTGGTTTTTTACTGAGCTTATGTACCACTACCATAGTAGAATCATATTGCATCATATTTTTTGGTAAACCAATGATGAAGTCTATTGATATTATTTCCCATTTCCATTCTAGAATGGGTAAATGTTGTAACAACCCAACCGGATGTTGATGAGAAGCCTTCACCTATTGACATTCTAAGAATTTAGCTACATACTCAAATGTTTCTATTTTCATGTTAGGCCAATAAAAATCCTTCTTCAACACAATCATTAATTTTTGATAGCCAAGATGCCCAACTATTGGTTTCTCGTGCAATTCATCTAGGAAAAATATTTTTATATTTGGATCATTTGGCAGATAATTTGTATCTATATACATTACTGAATCTTCATTCTTCATTGAAAATCACTTTCTTCTTCATCTAATAGATCAAATTTCCAAATATTCTCTTTACTTTTCATGTATTCTTGATCAAAATCTTCAGTTGTTTTGATCTTTTCTATCATATTTGTTTGCTAACTGGATATAGAAATGGTGGAAATCTGAATTAATTTTTTGCTCAAAGAATCAACGATTTTGTTTTCCTTTCACTTAATGTGTATGATTTCAAAGTCATATTCACTAAGGAATTCCAACCATATTTCTTTCCTAGAATCCAATCTTGGTTGGTCAAATAAGTATTTGAGACCGACATTATCAATTTTTAGCTGAAATTTTCTTCATATAAAATAGTGCATCCACATTTTTAGAGCATGAAAAATAAATACTAGTTATAAATAAAGTGTGGCATAGTTATTCTCATGGTCTTTTATTTTTGTGGATTCATAGCTAATTACACAACTTTCTTGCATTAAAACTCCCCCAACCCTTCCTTATAGGTATCCGTGCAAACTACGAAATCTTTATTGGGGTCAGCTAGTTTCAAGATTTGAAAAGTAGTTAATAGTAATTTGTCGCCTTCTTTTGTAAGTAAGTGATTAAGTATCCCAATTTAGAAAATCCTTCTATAAATCTTTTGTAATAACCTATAATTCCCATAAAATATCTAATATCGGCTACATCTTTAGGTATTGGCCATTCCATGACAGCGTTTACCTTTTCGAGATCGACATCAATCCCTTCCTCAAATACCACATGTCCTAAGTACTGAATTTGTTTATGGTAAAATGAGTATTTTATAAACTCAACATACAACTCATTTTATCTAAGTGTTTGAAGGACAATATGAAAATGTTGATCATGTTCTTCTTTACTCTTTGAGTAAACTATAATATAATGTATGAATATAATGACAATATTTTCTAGAAAAGGGTTAAGCACATGAAAGTGGTTGGTGCATTAGTGAGTCCAAATGGATGCACCAAAATCTCATAATGTCCATATCTTGTCCTGAATGTCTTTTTTTGAATATCCTCATCCTTTATCCTAATATGATGGTATTCAAATCTCAAATTGATTTTTGAGAAAATTGAAACTCCCATGACTTGGTCAAACAAGTCATCATGAGAGGTAAAGGATACTTGTTTTTTATGGTCATTTTATTGAGTTGTCTATAGTCTATACAGATTCTGAGAGTCCCATATTTTTTGTTAACAAATAAGATTGTTGAACCACATGTTGAGACAGTGGGTCTTATACACTTCATATCCAACAATTCTTGCAATTGAGTTTTTTACTGCATTAACTCAAGAATTGTCATTCTATATGGGGCTTTTGATACTTGAACTGCTCCAAGATTAAGATTAATGGTGAAGTATATATCTCTTCTTAGAGGAAGTGTTAGTATTTCTTCAGGGAAGACATTTTTATATTGCTCCAATATAGGGTAGTCCATTAAAGATGATTTCTGATTGTTACTAGATATATCTTCAATCTGAACTACAAAAATTTGTGATCCAAATTGGATCCATGAAGAATAACTAAAGTATCATGATTGTATCGAATTAGGACAAAACTTCGAATTCAAAGAGCATGGAGTGATCAGAAAAACCTCTGAACAGTGGTAGTTGGCAGTCAGCATGGAACGACGAGGACCTCGTTCAAAGCACATTGACCTAGGTCCATGGAGACTGCGCAGGAGGAAAAACTAGCCCCTTGGAAGCCTGGATTGGGAAAAGGAGGCAGTTTTTTATGCGCGATTAGCACTTAGAACTAATCGCACATCACTGGGCAAAACCCCTCGAGAAAGAGAGGTCCCGAGCGCTTAGTCACATGGGAGCCAGGAAAGCCATGGGGAAAAGGATAAAGGTTAAAGGCGGGACCCATGCTCCAAAAACCGGTGGTATTTATCTGGGGCACCCTTGGGCGGTAAGCAAATTTGGTGAAAAAGGAACGATTCCACTTAGCACCCGACATGCAGCAAGTAGAGGAGAGAGAAAACCGTCGCTCATCGTACGCTAATGGTCCAACAAGTCAACCACACAAAATGAGCGAATGGCGTCAGATCTGGGGGCTCTAGATCTAACGGTTGAGATCGAACCCGGTGGGAAAGCCGGAATTGACAGGGGATTAAGCCACAACAAAGAGAATTTTGACGTCTGATTTGAATGCCAAGGTGGTAGATGACTCATTCCATGACATAACTAAAGAATCGAACCAACAAGGAGAAAGCTGGCACAGTTCGTAGGAGGACAAGTGGCCACTCCTTGTGAGCCTGATGATGATGTCGAGACAGGGAACTCCAAGCGAAGTTGCAGCAAGAAATCTGATGGAGGTGGAAGGGGAATCAAACAACCATGAGAACGACTATCTTTAAAGCCGTGAACAGACAAAGCAGAAGACACGAAGACACCGAAGACGGAGAAGAGGAGAAAAGGAAGAAGAGAGAGAAAACGAAGAAGAAATAGTGAAGCAAAAAGAAGAAAGAAGACAGAGGGCCGAGCTGACCAAAGGAAACATCAGGTACCAGAGAGCTTGAGAAATTAAAGCCATCCCTAAGAGGATCTATCAGGATTGAGCACCACATTGGGCTCCTTCCATTAAAGACCATAAAGGTCAAGATTTGGTAAGGAAAAGAGTTTGTGCACTCTAGTGGCTTGGGGGATCCAAGAACCACCTTGCAAAGCAAATTCTATGTCAGGAGACTCATATTGAGCACCTTCATTGTAATTCTCTACTTTAAGACACAATAAAAGAAGGCCACCACTTAAAGCTGGATCAGAGATGTAGCCCTAGAGGATGGGGTGAACTCCTTATTAATTGTTGTGTTCTTGTATTTGCTTACTATGTTTCTCTATTGTTTTCCATTTCAAGTGTCTGTGTATTTGCAATCTGATCTATCAGTTGCCTAAATAACATAGACACACACCAGCACATGAGTCTATAATACCTTCATACAAATCTTTAACTGAGATCACTCATAGGGTGATTATCAAATCAAGTGGTATCAGAGATTTAGGTTGTTAAGGTTAGACAAGATTGTGTTGGTTTAGCTGTTGAATGCTCACTAGATCAAAGCTCAAATTAGGAGAAGGAGAGTTGGTCAAAACTAATCCTGAAATTGGGAGAGTCTATCCTTCGAAGACAATGACAGAGGAAGGTTCCGTGGGGCCAGACCCTCAATTCATAGAAAGTTTCCTAGCCATAAAGTCCATGGTAGAAGAAATGTATAGGGACTTTAGAAAACATAAGGATGAAGATTCATCATGCTCTAAACAAGACAAAGAAGAAGATAAGTCTCACTTCCATGACCACTCCAAAGGAAAAGGGAAAGAGGAAAACTTTCTCACACCTCCTAATAGCCCTGTGCATAACAAGAAAGCATCTTTGATCAAACTAGATGTTAAATTTGATTTTCCTATATATGATGGAGAGCTAAATGCAGAAAAGTTCGACAATTGGTTTAGACAAATTGATGTGTATTGGAGAGTGCAAAATATCGACTCGGATAAGAGTAAGATTCAGTTGGCAAGCCTATGCCTAGGAGGCACTGCCTTGGTTTGGTGGGAAGGCAGAACCCAAGCTGACATGAAAAGACATGGTAAGACTATCTCTGTCTAGAGTGAATTTGTGTCTACAATAAAAAATTAGTTCTATCCATTGGCCTACATGCAACAAGCCATGATGAGTTGGCAAAATCTTCGGTAGTTGAAAGGGCAAAGTGTGCAAGGGTACACTCAAGAATTTAGAAAGAGAGCATTGATTCTAGGAATCTCATTAGACTCACCAGAGACTCTTTTGAAGTACATTGGTGGTCTACACATAGACATGAGGCATACCATCCTCATGTTTAATTCTGGTAGTATAGATGAGGTATCTGTACAAGCTACTCATCTAGAAGCTAGAGGAAAAAATGGAATTCCAAAAGTTTGGGGACCATCCAACCCCCTACAAGCAAGAGAAAGGAGAAAAGAAAGCAGAAGTGGAAAGCAAGGAAGGCTAACACTGCATAGAAAAGAAAAGCTTCACGCACTCACTGTAAAAATGATGGGCGTGATGATGAGCATTGTTGGATTTTGCATCCAGAGCCGAGACCTAAGAAATTCGAGGGTAGGAAGAAGAAGACTGCTGCAGCTATTTAGAAAGATTTGGGGTCAAACTTGGGAGATGAAACAACCATTGTAGCCATAGGTATAAAAGGTAAGAATTCTGAAGCATCTACTAGTAATTCTGCTCAATCTGTTATTGATGAAGAGAATGAGAGAAAAAGACGTGAGCTTTTCCATATTTGAGTTGTTTCCAAATATCAAAAGATTGATACCTTGTTTGATAGTGGCTCGCAAGTAAATTTAATTTCTGAAGCGACTGTAAAGAAATTGGGATTAGCAACTACACCTCACAAGAAACCATACCCATTAGGATGGTTGAATGATAAAACACAACTACAAGTGACTAGACAGTGCAAACTCAAGTTTTCTTTTGGTTCATCATTTGTAGATGAGGTTGAGTTAGACATAATTCCTTTGGATATATGTGGAATTGTTTTACGAAGTCCTTACTTGTATGATAGAAAAGCTATTTTATATAGAGCTGAGAAGAAGTATCTACTTGTTAAAGATGGAATCAAATATTTTGTAAGAGCTCATAAGCTCAAGAATAATTATACTCTCATAAACTCGGGACAGATGAAAAGAATGATAAATTCATGCAAACCATTCTTACTGATGGTTGTAAAGGAAAAGAACCCTGATAAAACCAATGTATTTGAGGGCTGTAATGCTAAACAACAAGCTGATATAGAAAAGGTTGTTTCAGAGTATGATGTCTTTTTCAAGAACCTAAAGGCTTGCCACCCAGAAAGGAAATAGTACATGATATTATTTTGCAGAAAGGTGCTTCATTGCCTAACAATGGAATGTACAGGTTGTCTGCTTTAGAGAATGCTGAAATCAAGAAGCAGGTTCAGGAGTTGCTCGAGAAGGGGTTCATCAGGCCTAGAACATCACCATGTGGGTCACCGAACGTTTTGGTGAGAAAGAAATATGGCTCGTGGAGAATGTGCATTGACTACCGAGCACTGAATAAGATAACAATCAAAAATCGTTATCCCCTTCCTCACATAGATGATCTTTTAGATCAATTGAAAGAAGCTGTTTATTTCACCAAGTTGGACTTGCATAGTGGATACCTTCAGGTTAGAGTTGCAGAGCAAGATGCATGGAAGACTACTTTCAAAACAAAGCAGGGATTGTATTAGTGGTTGGTTATGCCTTTTGGCCTGACCAATGCTCCAACTACTTTCATGAGATTAATGAATGATGTAATCAGGCCTTTTCTTGATGATTTTGTTATTGTGTATCTGGATGACATTCTAATTTTTAGTAGAACGTGGGAAGAACACTTAAAACATGTTAAGCAGACATTAGATGTTTTGAAAAGAGATAAAATTCATGTTAAACTCTCAAAATGTGAATTTGGCAAAACATCTCTAAATTATTTGGGTCATATAGTAGGGGTGGTGAATTGAAAATAGATCCCTCTAAAGTGGCAGTCATTGTAAACTGGCCTAAACCCAAGTCTGCTACAAAAGTGAGAAGCTTCTTAGAAGCAACACAATATTGGAGGAAGTTCATTTCTAACTTTTCCTCAATTGCAGCTCTCTTACATGCTTTAACATGATTGAACAAGGTGTTTCAGTGGGGAGGCAAACATCAGAAAGCCTTCAACACCTTAAAAGAAAAGATTAGTACAACACCTATACCAGCCCTACCTAATCTGCAAAGATCATTTGAGATCCAAATAGATGCCAGTGACTATGCCATGGGAGCAGTGTTGACACAACACGGTAAACTCATATGTTATCATTCTGAGATTTTTAATCCTACAGTAGTTAACTATCCTACATATGATAAATAATTGTATGCATTAGTGTAGAGTGTGAAAAGTGGAAACATTACTTAATGGGCAAAGAGACAAAAATACATACTGATCATCAACCACTTCAATATCTACACTCCCAAACTAAGTTGCAGCAATCAAGACACTATAGATGGATGGGTTTTCTACAACAGTTTCATTTAGTCATAAGATATAAAAAGAGCATACATAACAAAGTTGTAGACATGTTATCTAGACCCATTATAAATGCATCTACTATACTTAAGCATAATTCTGTGTTACATGAAAGCTACATTGAACAATATGCTCAAGATATAGACTTTAAACATGTATATGCAACTTTGAGTCAAGGAAAATGAGTAGAAGAATTGGATTATCATGTGAAGGACAGACTCTTATACCATTGTGGGAAACTTTGCATTCCATAAACTAAGAGAGTAAAGATAATTAGAGAAGCACACACTTCTATGATATCAGGTCACTTTGGGGTACATAAAACAGTTACAAAACAACAAAGATTTTGTTATTGGCCAAAAATGAATGAGACAGTTTATAGATATGTAAGAGGGTGTACTATGTGTGCTAAAAGCAAACCCAACAACAGAAAATTAGGCTTGTACACTCCACTACTAGTTCATTCTCACCCTTGGGAAAGTGTTTCCATGGATTTTGTTGGAGGATTGCCTAAATCTAGGAAAGGTCATGATTATCTATATGTTGTTGTGGATAGGTTCAACAAAATGTGTATTTTGATACCTTGTAATAAACAGATTACAGCTGAACAAATTGCAAAACTGTTCTTTGAACATGTATGGGTTCATTTTGGATTACCTGCTTCTATTGTATTTGATCAAGACACCCGATTTGTGGGGAGGTTTTGGTCAAGTCTGTGGGAACTGATGGACACCAAACCAAAGAAAAGCATATCTTTTCATCCACAAACTGATGGCTAGACAGAAGTAGTTAATAGGACAGTGATCTAGTTACTTAGAGGATATTGCAGCAAACATCTTGAGCTTTGGGATGAACAATTGTGTTATGTGCATCATTCTTACAACATAGCCAAACATTCTTCTACACAGAGATCTCCTTTTGAGACCTGTTTTGGTTTCACACCAAGGTCTCCTTTGGATTTTGTCTTTGGTAAAGATACCACAATTGAGGGACACAATGATGTGGACAAGGCAACTAGGTTCATTGAACAAATCCAGGAGATCCACCAGGCAGTATAGGAACAACTGGAAAAGAGCCAAGCCAAGTACAAGGCTAGGCATGACAAGCATCAGATGGAGCATAGTTTCCAAGCTGGTGACCAAGTTTGGCTATATATCAGCAAGGACAATATGCAAGGTGAAGGTAAAAAGCTAAAGCCTATCAGGTATGGACCCTTCAAGACACTTGAGGAGATTGGTGAAAATGATTTTCGCCTTGATCTACCAGCATACATACACATCTACTCAGTCGTAAATGCAGATTGCTTGAGATTGTTTGAACCTTCACTAATTAAGGATCCTGAAGAGCAAAGTCAATTGCCTTCTATCAATGACCTGCTACCTGAATATCTTAATGAATTGTAGGAAGACACAGTTCTGGACAGGAAGGTGAGGACGATGCACAGACGAGAAGTTGAGTACCTAAGAGTAGGGCTCAAGGGTTCAAAGCCAAGCAGTGCAAAGTGGATTGAGATTGGACAAGTGAGACAACAATACCCTCACTTATTCGATGCTTGAAAACCAACTTTTGGTGGTCCAAAAGATTTTTATTGTGAAGGTCGTGATCCGAATTGGATCCATCAAGAATAACTAAAGTATCATGGTTGTATTGAATCAGGACAAAAATTTGACTTCAAATATCATGGAGTGATTAGAAAAACCCTTCAATAGTGGTAATTCGTAGCCAGCATGGAACGACGAGGACCTTGGTCAAAGTGCACTGACTGAGGCCCATGGAGACCATGCAGGAGGCAAAACTAGCCACTAGGAAGCCCATATTAGGAAAAGGACGCAGTGTTTAATCGTGCATCGCTAGGCAAAACCCGCTGAGAAGGAGAGGCCCCGAGCACTTAGTCGCATGGGAGCCAAGAAAACTATGAGGAAAAGGCTAAAGGTTAAAGGTAGGACTCGCGCTCCAAAAACTAGCGGTATTTATTGGGGGCACCCTTGGGCGGTAAGTAGATCTGGTGAAAAACAAGCGATTCCATTCAGTGCCCAACGCATGGCAAGTGGAGGAGAGAGAAAATCGCCACTCATCGTGCGTTAACAGTCAGGCAAGTCAACTACGCAAAATGAGCGAATGGTGTCGGGTCTGGGGGCTCCAGATCTAATGGCTAAGATCGTACCCGATGGGAAAGCTAGAATTGATAGGGGATTAAGCCGCGACAGAGATAATTTTGACGTCCAATTTGACCGCCAAGGTGGTAAATGACTCATTCCATGACATAATTGAAGAATCGAACCGACGAGGAAAAGCTAGCGTAGTTCGTAGGAGGAGAAGTGGCCACTCCTTGTGAGCCTGTTGATGATGCCGAGAGAGGGAACTCCAAGCAAAGTTACAGCAGGTGATCTGATGGAGGTGGAAGGGGAATCAAATAGCCATGAGAATCACTGGCTTTAAAGCCATGAACAGACAAAGTAAAAGACACGAAGACACCGAAGATGGAGAAGAGAAAAAAAGGAAGAAGACAAAGAAAATGAAGAAGAAATAGTGAAGCAAAAAGCAGAAAGAAGACAGAGGGTCGAGCTGACCAAAGGCAGCGTCGAGCACTAGAGAGCTTGAGAGATTCAAGCCATCCCTGAGAGGATCTGTCAGGACTGAGCATCACATGGGGCTCCTTCCATTAAAGACCAGAGAGGTAAAGAGCTGGTAAGGAAAAGAGTTTGTGCACTCTAGTGGCTTGGGGGATCCAAGAACCACCCTGCCAAGAAAATTCTGTTTCAGGAGACTCATATTGAGCTCCTTCATTGTAATTCTCTGCTTTAAGACACAATAAAAGAAGGCCGCCACTGAAAGTTGGACCAGAGATGTAGCCCTGGAGGATAGGGTGAACTCCTTATTAATTGTTGGGTTCTTGTATTTTCTTACTGTGTTTCTCTGTTGTTTTCCATTTCAAGTGTCTGTGTATTTGCAATCTGATCGATCCATTGCCTAAATAACATAGACACACACTAGCATATGAGTCTGTAATACCTTCAGTTAACAAATATTTAACTGAGATCACTTATAGGGTGGTTATCAAATCAATTTCGCTGCCTTTACGAGCACATTTCTTTAATTATAAAGTAAAATTTTTCCTCACATAAATAGCTCTTGGCACTCTAACGGCACAAGCCTCCCCTTTATCATTAATGCAAGTAAAAGACTTTTCTAGGCAATTTAAAATTACTATGTGTGGTTTGAGCCAATCCATACCAATAAGAATATCATATAACCCCAAAGGTAAAATGTTCATATTCAAATGGGTATTCATTCCATTCAGATTTAATAAACAATTTTTACATATTTTTGTAACTTTTCTTTTACCTCTTGTGGCTAATCGTACTAACTATGGCTTACTTTGCTTTTCCTTTTTAAGTCCACATTTTTATATTGCAGTTGGGGAAATATAACTTAAAGTAGAACCAGGGTCAATTAATACTATCACATTCTCCTCAAAAATTTTGTAGAATTTAATAGAAATTTTCTACTACTAATGAATTCGAACTAAAAACAAAAGATTAAAAATTTCCTCTACTATTTTATGGAATGGAAATGAAAATTTAGAAACACATACAATGACATGCAACCCTTACAACCACATGAACACAATGATTTTATAGGGGATCCCAACTTGAAAAAAGCACTCTGCTACTTTTCATTAATCAGATGAGAATGAGAAACTATTACAATGTCTTGCTTCGAATCTAAAGCACACCCTGCACAGTAAACTTGTTCTCTTACTGATTGTCTTGCTCTAGCCAATACTTAGCCAATTCAAGGCCACAATCTCCTCCTATTTCCTTGTCCAATCCTTGAGAAAACTATCTCCCAAAAGATAGGAACTTCCTCCTATTTTCTTGTGCAATTCCCAAGGAATGGTTCACCTACTTAATGCAAAATAATTGTACACTCAACAATATAAAATTATAAATGCAAATTTTCCTTTCCCATCCACTCAACTATGCAATTTGAATTCCATGCATGACCGAGTCTATTTTTAGTTGATTGACTAGTTAACTCAGAGATCAGTGAGTTAACAACAATTCTACTACTCTACTAAACTCCTACCAACCCTATTCTAGACTAGAGCTCAAATAACTGAGTTTAATTAACAATAACTCAACTAGATTGCTAAATTTTAGCAATAAACTCATTGACAACTCCACTTATAGCCTATAACTCAAATTTACTAAGTAAACTAGTAGACAAGACCATGTCACACAAGTTAATTGCAATCCATGTCATCTCGTTGATGTGGAAAATCGATTTTTTTTCCATTTGGCTGAGGCACTAGTCAAATGAAGCCTTTTCTTGCTACAATTTCCACACACTCTCTTAGCAAGAAAAGGGTTTTGAATAATCCCTATCCTACTCCTGTGGAGGAATTTACTATAACAAAATTAACACTCCCTCTCATTGCTGTTGTTTCTACTATAACAAATGCAACTTAGAAGCATCCAAAATATTGAATCAATTGTGTCTCTAAGTTGCAATTGTCTCCTAAGTCTCATATTTCTACTAGCCTGCAACTATCGCTCAATATCTAACTACATCAACTAACACTAATCCTTCTATTACTTAATATTGTGAGCCCTTGTAGCAAGGGTAATGGTCCATGAGAAGCATATACTACAACTTTTATTTCTTTCCTATGGACCCTACCCAAATATTTACAACTTTGGGACTAAGGCTCTAGATCACCCCACCTCACTCCTAGAGGTATAGTTGCATGCATGGTGAAATATGATCTACTCATATTGTTGCTACTACTTCTCGAATGTTTCTTCTGCACTACTGTTGTAACTATTACAATAATATGCTTGATCTCCTCAAAACCTAAAGTACAAGCTTCCATAGGGATGCTCCCTCTGAATCTAGACTCCCTTTGAGTCTCAATCTCCCTCTTGGAAATCTCTTTGCTCCTCAATCTACTAATATCAATGATCAAAACTCCTTTTTGTGTCACTAAACATTAGCTCGCTAATTTTCCCACTAGTTGTCTTCTATCTCCTAATAGCTCATTAATTCTTAAATGATCACTATACATGAGGACTTCAAGGACTTCCACTAGTCAATATTCTAGCTGCTCCAAAATTCTTCTCCTCGGGCAATTGTGATGATCCTAAATATGTTCCAAGCTCAGAAATTAGAACTCCCTCCAATGCATACTCAAGCCTCAATCCATTGAAAGACAATTTAGCCACACTAAAAAGAATTTGCACCAAAAAACTCTAAAAATCGAAATTTCTCTAAGAGAGGATCTGTAATAAGGTTTCTATGTAATCTTCTGAGGCTCTGATACCATGTAGAAACTAATAGAAATTTTCTACTACTGATGAGTTCAAATTGAAAACAAGAGATTACAAATTTCCACTACTATTTTGGAGAATGGAAATCACAATTTAGAAACACATGCAATGACTTGCAAACATTAAAACCATAAGAACATAATGAATTTATGGGGGGGCCAACTAGGAAAAAACCCTCCATTTCTTTTCATTAATCATATGAGAATGAGAAACTACTACAATGTCTTCAAATCCGAAGCACACCCTGCACTATAAACCTATTCTCCTACTAATTGTCTCTCTTTGGCCAACATTTAGTCAATTCAAGGCCCCATCTTCCTCTTATTTCCTTGCCTAATCATTGAGGAAATTAACTCCTAAAAGATAGGAATTTCCTCATATTTTCTTGCGCAATTCTCAAGGAATGATTCACCTGCATAATGAAAAACCATTGTACACTCAACATTATACAATTATAAATACAAATGTGCCTTTTCCATCCACTCAACTAGGAAATTCAAATTCCATGTATGACTGGGTCTATTTTTAGCTGATTGACTAGTTAACTGAGAGATCAATGAGTTAACAACAATTCTACTACTCAAATGAACTCCCACTAACTCTATTCTAGACTAGATCTCAAATAACTGAGTTTAACTAACAATAAATCAACTAGATTATTAACTTTTAGCAATCAACCCATTCACAACTCTACTTATAGCCTATAACTCAAATTTATTGAGTAAACTAGTAGACAATGCCATTTCACACAAGTTAAATGCAATCCAAGTCATCTTGCTGATGTTGAAAATCATTTTTTATCCATTTGAATAAGGCACTATTAAAATGAATCATTTTCTTGCTACAATTTCAACAAATTTTACCTTGGATTTCCACCATAGTGGACTAGTGATCTCCTTGCCTCCCATCTAGAACTACAATAATCGTTGGGATACTACAAGCGATATCCTTAATTGTAGAGGCTTCTTGTAGGTTATATATTGTTTTCTTTTTGTTTCCAGGATTTTATGGACAATATATCCACAAATGGTTCTCATTACAACCCCAACACTTGATTTATGGTCTAGCTAATTCACCAAAATTCCTATTTCCTATTCTTGTTCCTTTCCCACCTTTTTGTCTTATATTTTTCTGTTGATTTACACTTCTGTTGTAATTCCCCCCTTGATTTCTTCTAAAGGTGTTGAAAAAGGCAGGTTTCTTAAAACTCTTTTTCTTTGCATTAAAATTTTCATTTTTCTTAGCCAACCAACTTTTATAATTGTCATTCTCCTATTTGTTCTGATTGAAAGACAAATTTTCCTTTCTTATAGTCTCATCCATGGTTTTTGGATTGTCAAATTCAATCCTCTCTCTGTATGAAAAAGCAAAGAAACTAATTAACCTTTGTATTTTTTTTCCTCTTTTAGATTTGGTACATATCTAAGCAAACTCGTGAATTTGTTCACAAGTTAATCCATGGTGGATTGTCCTAACCTTATGTAACGACCCGGTGAAAATTCCAAGTAATAAAATTTAGTAAAGACAAAAATAATAACCATGGTTGATCGGATAGGAAACACATCCTAGTGTGAGTGTTCATTGGTTTATTATGGCTAAGGAAATTGACAAAGGCAATGGAAAAGGATTTGGAAAGACAACATGGCATTTTTGGCACATTTATTTATGAAAACAATGGAAATTAGGAGAAAAGGAAGGTGAAAGGTCACAGATTGCATGTGAGGAGGAAAATGAAGGAAAATAATGGAAAATGAAGAAAAGAGAGGCCTAATTGATAAAAAGGCTTATGAGGAACAATTTGTAACCTTTTGTTATTTCAGTTTTGGAGCTCTCTCATTATTGTCTCTCTCACTCTTGGACACTTAGATTTTTCTTGGAGAATTTTGGCATTGGAACAAGAAAGTTGTCTCTCTCACTCTTGGACACTTAGATTTTTCTTGGAGCATTTTGGCATTGGAACAAGAAAGGAAAAGAAGGCAAGAGTAAGGAAGGAGCAAGAAAGGAAGAACAAGATCAGGTAACTACAACAATATTCTTTGTAGGTATCGATTTTTATGTGTGTTTTCCTTACTAAATTTGGCATGCATGGTATTGCATGTGGTTTTTTTGCTATTGTGGCATGAGTTTTTCTAGGTATGACAGTGTTTTCAACCTAGCCTTTCCATTTCTAGATAACCATGGTGTGATGGGGTTCTCATGTTTTGGTTGAGCTAGATTTCCAGATGGATTTGAAGCTGAGTGAGGTGGATATATGATCGTAGAGCACATGATCTAGTGGTCCTTGACATGGAAAATTTTAGGGGCAAATTTTCGCCCTTGGGCTAAATTAAGGGGTTTTATATTTTTATGGGGTGAATATTTTATATCATAGTACATTGTTACAAATCGCCTCAAATTTATTTAAAAAAAAACAGGTATGGAGGTTAGCCCACCTTATTTTAAGGGAGAGGGTAAAAAAAGTAAATTTAACCCTTGAAATTAGGAGTTACAATCTTCTATTCACCCTCATTTTCAAGAAAATGTATTTATGATTTTTATAAATAAAAATATAAATACACTGGAGGTATGGTAAATAAATAAAAGCTCTTTTTATACTTACTCCAAAAATATGGTAAATAAATAAAAATACAAATAAACTAGAGGTATAGTAAATAAATAAAACCTCTTTTTATATTTAGTCCATAACCCTCTTTCTATTTAAGAAGGCTAAAAAATGAGGTTTCATTTAAGTGAATCCTATGGGCCAAATACCATATTTATAAACGAGGTATGGTAAATTAATAAAAATATAAATAAACGAGAGGTATGGTAAATAAGTAAAACATTTTTTTATACTTACTCCATATGTCACCTTATATTTATGAACACGCAAGTGTGTAAATAAATAAAAATATAAATAAAATGGAGGTATGGTAAATAAATAAAACTTCTTTCTATATTTAGTCCATAACACTCTTTCTATTTAAGAAGGCTCAAAAGAGAGGTTTTATTTAATTGAATCATGTGTGTCAAATACCATATTTATAAAATAGGTATGGTAAATTAATAAAAATATAAATAAACGAGAGGTATGGTAAATAAATAAAACATTTTTTTATATTTACTCCATAAGCCACCTTATATTTAAGAACACTCAAAAAATGTGTTATATTTAGGTGAAGCTATGGGCCAAACACCATGGGCCAATTTATTATTAATACCATGTCAGAAAACATTATTAACCCTAATATTAGTATTAATAAAAATAAATATGGCACATGTTGACCCATGGTATTCACATGGAATGTGGCCTATTTAAAGGGGGGAATTAAACTAGCATAGATCCATCTTTACTCTGGATCAAATATCATGATATGCACCCCCGATCGGGGTGAGTTTGGTGGTAGGTAGAGCTTTTAAGTCTAGGCGAGAGAGGATGGTTTTCAAGGTAGTGGAAGATAATGTAATGATGGGCCGGAGCAGCTGGACCATTAAGTCGTTTCACACTCCAAGGTGGAACATAAGCAGATTAGGGATGAAGGGAGTTGAAGCTGACCAGGCGTTAGACAGGGGCGGTAAGGATGCAAGTACAAGCGAGGGACGAAAAGACATGAGGGTTAAGTGTAGGAATAGGTGGCAAAGAGATCACGCATCCATTGAATGCGGAAATCTGAGGATGCAGATGATGAAAGGAGGGTGGCACGATAAAGGCCAGCAGAGAAGAAAGGAGCGAAACGCCTGGGAGAAGGAGTGCGTAGCTTGGGAGAAAGGTTTGTGCGACAAAAAGCAGCACAATAAGGAGTCCAGAGCAGAATCGAGGGTGAGGATGGAAACTAGAAGACGAGGAAGAAGCGGGGAGTCTACCGCCATTGGGGAAGGTAATAACTGGAATACAAAGGGTAAAGGTGTGGTGTTGGAATAAGCAGGTGGAGTTACTATCACGGTCCCAGACGACACCAAAGATGAGGTTGAAATGTTCGACTCAGATGAAGAAAATTGCCAGCAGCCTCGGGCTAAATGGGGAAGGAGCGAGGACGTAGAGACAGAAGACAGTCAAGAAATGTGGGAGGGGGAAGGCTGGAAAGGCTGTGAGCATGGAGGGGCCAGAGAAGCTAGCAGTGCGTCAGGCACGAGTAAGCAAACTGCGGGAGGAGAAGGCAGAAGGAAAAGGGGCAGGGGAGGACGGAGAGGCCAGCGAGGTAGAGGCAAGGGAAAAGCAGGTGGTCAAAGGGAGGAGGAGGTTCCAACTTATGGTGGAAAAACCAGGAAATCAATGGGAAAGAAAGTACAGTTTGCAGAAAGAGCCTACTACCAAAATACAAACAAAGGGGTCAGGAGAATTATTCAGCATATGGAGGAGGAGGCTATCCAGGGCCAATTTGACCCTGAAATGGAGGATTGGGTTTACCTCCTCCCGGATCCTGGTAATACGAGAGGTCGCATGACCCTCCATAAACAAGTGTTGCATGTTTATTGGGTCATGAAGAGGCTGCTCACCAAAGCTATGGAGCAAGTAGCCATGGAAATGGCTGAACTATCTCAAGGGATCCCAAATCTCAAGAAGGAATTGAAGAATATACAGATTACCTTGTTAATGTAGGACAAGAGGATGGACGAAATTCAATAGCAACTAAAGCAATGCCATCCTGACATCAAGAGGGATATGGACCAGCAGCCAGGAAAGGAGGCGTAGTCTTGGTAGTTTTCATCTCTTTTTGCTTTTATGAAGATAGTAGATGGTAGTTTTGTCACCGAATCTTATTGTGATAGGTATAGAAGGAAGATAAGAAATATGAGTAGTCTTTATGATTGTACAGTGCATCTAGCATGGATAAATACGCTTAAGACCTTTTATTTTTGGATGGCAGTAAAAGACCTAAGATGGCCAAAAATACCCGGTTTCCCCTTGGGGCGGGTTGAGGTCATTATGTATATGTAATGATTTTGATTTGCTGAAATAGAATAAAAAGGTCCCTCCGCAGTTTACAAAAAAAAAAATATCGCGATATGCAAACTAACATAGAGTGAAAAAATATTTGATCCCTATTGTGACTTGGTAGATCAAGAGTAAAAATGGATATTGTAAGTTAATGTCACTTAAACATTTTAACTTGGTTAAAATAAAAAAATAAAAATAAAAATCAATTATTAATTTTTATTAATTTTTATAAATTACTAATAGTAGGTTTTAATCTCTAGGTTTATGATAACCCATGCTATTTACCCATGGTAATACCATGATAATCATGTGAACATAGACTATTTAAAGGGGAAATTCTATCAGCTTAGATCCATCCTAATTCTGGGTCTACCAAGCGCTAGGAGGGATAAATAGATTTCATCCCTCTAAGAGTGGTAGATGTGGAGGGATAAATAGATTTCATCCCTCTAAGAGTAGTATATGTGGAGTTAAGATGGATATAGGTTGGTTTTTATGATAATGAAGATATTAAATAGACTTAGGAAATTATATTGTAAAAAAAATCTTAAGGTGAATGGTTAAAGCTACATTTAGTCACTTCACAAAATTTAGTAAAAAATACGAATATCTCCATTATTATTGGTTCATTTTTTTTATTTAACAAAAAAAATTCAAAACAATGAAATCTTAACTCTTTCTGCATCACCCTCGCAGAACAGAGATAGTTGCTACCTAGATTTCCCACCATTTTTCAAACATTCTCAATATTATATCTTCATGAAAAATTTAAGGTACTGATCTTGGATTAGTTGTTTGAAAAATATGTTGGTTTGTACAACCTTGCTACCTAGATTTCCCACCATTTTTCAAACATTCTCAATATTATATCTTCATGAAAAATTTAAGGTATTGATCTTTTTATTAGTTGTTTGAAAAATATGTTGGTTTGTACTTGTACAACCTTTCATCTTCTCTGCTATTCTTAGTTTGTCATAATGATCTGTAGGGGTTGGGTCACTGCACCATATTGTCCTAAAAGGCGGAGATTGTGGACCAAAAAGGAAATTAATCCACATGTTACAACATTGTTAAAAATGGTATGAAGGTAGTGAATTGTGCTAATAAGAAATTTAGATTGGGAGAGACATAATTAAATTTTATTATTTAATTGAAGATTTCCAATTAAAATAATAATAAATCTACATTTATATATTTATATATTGATTGGAAGGCTTCTGAAAACGGTCAGTTCTTTCCATTAGATCCCCTTCAGGCCTTTCGGATGCCTACTACTTCATTATATTATATAGTTGGGGCTTGCTACTTGTTGGCGTGTTGGGGTAAACAAACCTAATTGTGTTTTTTTTTTTTTTTTTATTCTTGCAGTTGGATTCTATGGAATAAGAAAGAAATTTGATGCTTGGCAAAAGTGGTAGCTTGACAAAAGTGGTAGAGAAAACATTAATCTCTCTTACCATGACAAACATGGCCACTAAAACTTGCAACATTGTTTGTAGGAAGTGAAAATTATGTTTCTTTTTTCCAAACATGTATGTTAGTATATTATACTTTAATGAATATGTTTTATTATTCTCATGTATGGTTTCATACTTTAACAAAACATTTTCCAAGACTTCACAAGGTTTTATTATTTAGTGAAAGATTTTCCAAGATCTTACAAGATTTTATAATTCAGTGAAATATTTGCCATGACTTTACAAGATAATATAATCTGGTGAGAGATTCACCATATGTATATATATATATATATTATAAATATAAAATACTATATCTATATCTAAGATCTATACTATATCTATATCTATATCTAACCTATATCTATATCTATAATCTATATCTTATCTATATATATAATATATTATATAATATAATATATAATATAATAATATATATTAGTGATAAAATTGCCTCCCATTTTTCCTATGTATCATAGGGATTCACCCATTTATTATACATATAAATTTATGGTGGCTCTTAAAATTTTCCCTGGTCCCTGAACTAAATTGTGGATCACGGTAAAACCACGGGCCTAGTAAGCCTTGAGCTAGACTGTGGGTTGCGGTAAAGTTAGAGTTGTGTTGCCTCAGTGGGCCTAGGAATCCTTGCCGGTTAATGGTGGGCTATACGGTAAATCCTAGAGGTGGTTTTCCTTGATTAGGCCTAGGAATCCTTTCCGGTGAATGTCAGGATATAGGGTAGATCCTAGAGGGTGGTGTCTCAGTTTAGGGCCTAGTGATCCCTGGATTAGACTGTGGATTGCAGTGAAGCCTGAGAGACTAGGAGATAGGAAAATTTCTCACAATGTAGGTGGAGAAATCTGGTGGCATCCATGCTTGTTTTGGCTTAGTGATTTGGTGGAGATCATAGTAAATCCTATTATTACATGTTTATTGTGTTGGCCTAGTGATCCAGGATGGATTACAGTAAATCCTGATTTCTATTGGTGAGGGTGAGGTGGTTTAGCCTCAGGAATCACTGGTTGGTTCTTTTAGTTTGAGTCCCACATTCATGCTTGGAATATGACACGAGGGTGAATGACTGAAGAGAGATTTGGTCCAACCATTTTATGGTCGGATGGAACAGGTAAGTCCCATCTGGGTTTGGATTTTGCATCATCAATATGAGTTTATTTCTCCTTGTATTTCTATGAGTATTGTACTTCTTTATATGTGGATCATATGGCTTTGATTTCCTTAGTATTTATGTTGCTATTATGTTGGTTATATATATGTTTGATGACAATGGCTATGTATGGATCTTATCATGTTTTTACTTGTAAATGAATGAACAATGTATCTATGACCTAATAAATGATAATGCAACAAATGATATAAGGGAACAATGTTTCATAGTGATTCTCAAATAAGTATGAGACCCCTAAGCTTAAATATGTTGTTTACACTGGTAGATCACATATTTATGATATGTTTGACGAAATTCATGTCATGGCTAGTGGGGTTACAGTTAAGGATTCGTTCAAGTATTTGCATTTGCATCATTATTTCCTTATTATATTTCTATTATAAAGGTGTCATTCAATTTTGGACAGTGACTTGGGCTCTAGGCATGAAAAAGTGGCTCAAATCCCAGGGACACTAGCACAACACTAAGAAAAATAGTCCCTAGATGCTGGCATGCATTGTCATGAGAGTGTCCAGAGTCTCCTGGACACTGTCAAGTCCATATCATGGGAGTGTCTGGGGGTCTAGTGGGACCCAAGGGCTGGCTACCTGAGTGGTTGGGATGGTTTCTAGGAGTCCTGTAGCTAATGTGGAAGGTTTTTATGTTGTGTTTTTGTCGATTCCACTTCCTTAAGTTCATATAGGAGGCTAAATCCAAACATAGTAGCCTCTCGTCACATGTTTACCCTGGTTTTTCGGTTACTTGGGTAGATGTGGGAGGAGGGTGTTACAGAGTTTTATCAGAGCATGGTTCACCCCTCAACTAGATGGGTGGTGTTTTGGTCATGCATTCATGTCATTTTCACGTTTGTTAATCATTGTTGTGGTTTATATGCTTATTGCATTTGCATGGTGTCAGTCATGGTTGTAGTGATGACGCCATGTGGAAGAGGATGTTGTTGTTATGAAGTATGTCGTCATGAATGCATGATTGGTTATATATTGTTTATGCTTGTGTATTGTTAGTTTACGTCGGTATATTTTTTGTTGTTATGCATGAGTCCATGATATGTATGGTATGTGTAGTTGGTATGGTCACGCATTGATGACTAGACTCTAGCTAGATTGAAGGTTACATGATTATGTGCTTATGTATTATATGTATATATGCTATTATGAGTATGTTATACATGTATCACACTAATTTGTTGTTCTTGCAGATGAGATTTCCTCCCCGAATTATGCTAAGGTACACTGCTTTTTGTGATTTGGTTTAGTTGACATAGTATGACTTGCAAGAAATAGATCAAATGACTAGCAAGATGGTAGAGTACAAAGACTCTCCCTATGAATCAAATGAGCAACGTGTTGTTGGGCACTATTTTGACTTAGCAGGCACATTAAGAAGCTTAAAGGAAGAAATAAGGAGTTGTAAGGTAGACAATGACAAAATCATGCAAGAACAAGAGAAGCAAGCAGAGGTTAATGCAATATTTCTTCAAAGTTTGTAAGAATTGTAGCAACAAGGGCCACTTTGGATCAACCATGGACAAGAGGAAAAAACTAATGGGGAATATGGAAATAGGTCTCATGGTGGTCACATTTCAGATATATATGACACTATTAAAGATGGAAGGTTGTTGGATACTCCGAATAGGAGAGATGATGGATACATATATTATTATAGTTCTGGTTCTGATAAGCATCATGATTGTCATCATTATCATCCTCACAGGAGCAGTGGTAGGGGATACTTTCCAAATGAATTTAAGAAAACAAATCTACCTACTTTTGATGGAGACTTGAAGAAGCTAGAAGATGCAGAGGCTTGGATACTTGGGATGAACAAGTTCTTTGAGTTGCATGAGTACACAGAAAACATGAATGCCATAATTTCTATCTTCAGCTTGAAAGGTATAACATATATCTGGTGGGAAGATGTGAAGCGGGTTCGAGACATCAAGAAATATGACTTGAATTAGAACAAGTTCCAGAGGCCTTTCAAGAAGAAGCACTTGTCAGAAAGGTACTCTGAAAGTAAGGCCAAATAATTCTATGAGATAAAGATGCGATCAATGACAGATGAAGAGTACAAGACTAAGTTCCTGAAGCTATTGAAGTATGTACCATATATTAAAGATAAGAAGGCTAAATTTCAAAGATTTGTCAGTGGATTTCCATTATCATTTAGATATCGGATTGAGTATGATGAGCTTCGGTCACTCGAGGAAGTTATTTGGAAATTGAAGAATTGCTATGAACAATCAAAGTGTACGAATGAATCTTAGCAAGGATGGAAAGGGAAAGACAAAGGTAAAGGTAAATCAGAGCCAAAAAGAGTAAGGCCTCAGAATGCAGATGAGAAAGAAAATGTGGCACCACAAAAGAGGTTCATTGTAGCTAGACAAAAACATGGGTCATAGTAGAAACAACAACATAGAGGTGAGGGTACTAGCTGATTGGAGTGTTCGATATGCAGTAAGGAGCATATTAAGAGAGATTGTCCACATGATTAGGGATGTAGACCTCAAATATATAGTGCAAAGGAGGTACATATTTTTGGGGAATTAGGTTAGAGTGTTCCTCGTATTTATGAAACATTGTATAAAAAGCAAGCAAACCATCAGGCATCTATCATTGAGATGGGTAATCAATTTATTTCTATTTTGATTGACCTTAGATCTAATTATAACTATGTTAGTCTTGACTTGGTGGATAAGCGTGGTTTGAGTAAGGAATTGCATAAAGAATCTTGGTCAGTGCAGTTGGCTATAGGTACAAGTAAGCAAGCTCATCATTGGGTAAGAGCTTGTGCATTTAATTTGAATGGCATGCCTACCGCAACACATTTGAATGCATTACCATTGGGATCATATAGTATGTTTATGGGCATGGGCTGGTTGTATCTTCATAGAACCAAGGTGGATTGTTATGACAAATCCATTGAGTGTGTGGATGAAAATGGGAAACAAAGACTCTTACAAGGAAAGAAAAAATCCACATCAGTTAGCATGGTGACATCTATGCAGGAAAAACATAATCATAGGAAATGATGTGTGTTATTCACAATACATATTTCTAGTGAAAAGGTAAGGAAGTTGAGGATGCAGATGTTTTGAATAGGTACCCATTTCTGCAATAGTTTCAGGATGTATTTCTTGAGGACATTTCAGAGTTTCCACCTCATAGGGAGCTAGAACTTTCTATTGAGTTAGTTCCAGGGGTGACTCATCAAAAGAACCTTATAGGATGAGCACACTTGAGTTGGTAGAGTTGAAGTTGTAGTTGAAGGAAATGTTGGAAAAGGGCTACATTAGACCAAGTGTATCACCATGGGGTGAAATGGTGTTATTTGTGAAGAAGAAGGATGGAACTCTCAGATTATGCATTGAATATAGGTAATTGAACAAAGCAAAAACCAAGAACAGGTATCCGTTACCGAGGATTGATGACTTGTTCGATCAGTTGAAGGGAGTAGAAGTATTATTGAAGATTGATCTGAGATCTGGATACCACCAGGTACACATCAAAGAGGAGGAAATTTACAAGAAAACTTTCTTGACCAAGTATGAGCATTATGAGTTTGTTATAGTTCCATTCGGTTTGACTAATGCTCCAACTAATTTTATGTGCTTGATGAATAGTGTGTTGCGTCAGTATTTGGATAACTTTGTTATCGTGTTAATTGATGACATATTGGTATATTATAAAAATGAGGAAGAGCATGGCGATCATTTAGCAGCAGTGTTGAAGTTGTTGAGAGAGCATCAATTGTATGCTAACCTCAACAAGTGCAGTTTCTTTCAGGCTGAGGTACAATACTTAGGACATGCTATTTCCAAGGAGGGAATAATAGTGGATCCAGAAAAGATAAGGGCCATCATGGAGTGGGTGGCTCCCAGGAATGTGGATGAGGTGAGATCTTTCATGGCGTTGGCAAGCTATTATAGGAGGTTCATCAAGAACTTTTCGCATATTTCTTATTCTATTACATCATTGCATAGGAAATGTAAGAAATTTTGACTAGATAGAGGAGTGTGAGGCTTGTTTTGAGAAACTCAAGTAGTTTTTGACACATGCACTAGTGTTAAAGATTGTAGATCCAAACAAAGAGTTTATAATATGTACAAATTCTTGCAAGAGAGGACTTGGTGGAGTCCTTATGTAGGAAGGACAGGTGGTATGCTATGAGTCATGAAAACTAAATGAGAACAACTAGAACTACCCGACACATGATCTTGAGTTAGCATCGATTATACATGCATTGAAGATGTGGATGCACTACCTTCTTGGCAGGAGGTTTGTGTTGATGAGTGATCATGTTGGGTTGAGGTATTTGTTTGACCAACCGAATTTGAACGCTAGGCAAGCTAGACGGTTAGCCACGATCAATGAGTTTGACGTCGACATTAGGTACATTAAAGGAAAGGATAACGGGGTGACATATGCTCTTAGCATGTGTATACAGGTAAATGACTTAGCAGTTATGAGCTCCTATGGGATGGATGTATAGGATATGATGCTGTAGGTTGGTCACTAGGATGTCAAGTATATGGAGATTGTGCACAGGTTACAACAAAGTACATGTATAGGTACAGGTAGTAGTAAAAGTATAAGTACAAGTAGTAGTACATGTACATTTATAGGTAGTAGCACATGTATAGATACATGTAGTGGTATAGGTGTAGGTACAGGTGCACAAGAGGTGAACTATTGTCTTACATCAGATGGATTAGTCAGATTTAGAGACAGTGTGTATGTGTCGGAAAACAGTGAGCTCAAGAAGCTGATCTTGGGGGAGTTTCATGTGAAACCATATTCAAGTCACCTAGGCTACCAAAAGACATTGACTGCAGTGAATAAATTTTATTATTGGCAGAATCTAAAGAAGGATGTAGCAGAGTTTGTGGCTAGGTGTTTTGATTGTTAGCGTGTGAAGGCAGAGTGTAAGCATCCAGGTGGACTACTACAATTGATTGTGATTCCAGAGTGGAAATGGGAGGTAATTTCCATGGATTTTATCACAGGGATGTCGAGGATAGTGAGACAACATGATTCCATCATGGTTGTTGTGGATAGGTTGAAAAAGGTTGTGCACTTTGTTTCAGTGAAGTCAACATTATCAATTAGTGAGGTAGCACATGTATTCATCAAAGATGTGGTTAGATTTCATGGGGTTCCAAAGAAGATTGTATCAAACATGGATGCAAAGTTCATTTATAAGTTTTGGAAGGAGTTTTTTGCATGTTTGTTCATAGAGTTGGCCTTCAATAAAACTTATCATCCTTAGGCAGATGGATAGACAAAGAGGGTCAACAAGATAATGGAGGACATGTTGAAGATGTACATGATGCATCAACAACGAAAAAGGGAAGAGTATATTCCACTAGTATATTTTTCTTACAACAATGGGTATCAAGAATATTTGAGGATGAGTCCCTTTGAGGCATTGTATGGGTGGAATTGCAATACTCCCATCAGTTGTAGTGATCCAGTTAACAGGGTGTTGATTGGACCGCACATGTTGGCAGACATGGAATAGGAAATGTAGGTTATAAAGAATAATCTAAAGGGAGCACAAGATAAGAAGAAGAGCTATGTAGATCGGAACATGTTGTTCAAGGAGTTCTAGGTTGGGTAACATGTGTACTTGTGCATCAAACCAAAGAAGATATCCTTATGGATTGGATCATGCAGCAAGCTGGCACCACATTTTTATGGACCCTTCAATATTATGAGAGGATTGGGTCAGTAGCCTATCGACTTGTATTGCCTACAACAATGAAAGTACATGATGTTTTCAATGTTTCATTACTTAAGAAGTATGTTAAATATGTTGATCATGTGATTTACTAGTCTATATTACAGGTGGAACTAGATGGAGAATTCTAGCTGGAGCCTCAATATATATTGCAGAAAAAGGTTCTCATGCTCCGGAATCAAGCAACCGAGTAGGTTAAAGTGCAATGGAAGAACTTTGGGCCCAATGAAGCTACATGGGAGATGGGCATCAGATGTGGGCTATGCATCCTTCATTGTTTTCTGGTTGAGGCAAAGCAATTTTGGTATGGTGTTTTGGTATATGTGTTTGGTATATGTTTTGGTACAAGTTTGATGATGTTTTTAATATATGTACATATGTATATGGATGTAAATACCACCATGAGCTATGTTATAAAGATCCAATAAGCGAAATGAGTGTCATATCATTATGTTGTCATGTTGTTATGTTGTCATGTTGGTTTGATTTTCAGTAGGGTGATCATTGTAAATACTGCATTGAGCTATTTTCTAAAGCTCCATGGGCAGTATGTTTTCTTTTAAATGGTTTTGTTGAGGCATAGGTGTGGTTGAACACCAAGGATGGTGTCCCCCAAGGAGGAGGGTTCTGTAACAACCCTGGTGAAAATTCCATGTAATGAAAGTTAATAAAGGAAAAAATACCTCTGAACTATGTTACAATTAGGCGCGGAGGCCTATTTATTGTTGAGAAACAATGAAAAACCCTTCACATCCCAAAACCTAACCCTAGAAGATGAAACACCAAATTGTGGGCCTCGTTTGGGTAAATTGGTACATCAATTTCTCGGGGTCGTAACTTTGGCATATGATCTCCGTTAGACGCGTATGATAGCTCGTTAGAAAGATCTATCCGAGAACTACCACTTTGGGAAGGGCAACATAGGTCCATGGACCCATGTTTCCCCCAAATTTCCCAAAAAACGTCGTTTAGGGCCTCAAAACGGCTCCGGAAGTTTAGGACCCAAAAAACTGCTAAAAAAAGTAAGTTGTGCTACAATTAAGGAAACTGAAAATGCTGAGAGAAACAATGATGGGGGTCCAGATGGTCTTGGCAGGTGGCCACCAATATCCACCTGGATCATTCCTCCCCCCTTAGGAAGCAATGGTCCCCATTGTGTTGAGTTCCTCCATGAGATGAGGAAACTTTGTTGAACTTGGTCCCTGGTGAGCCACTTGCCCTGGTGAAGGAATTGGCCTGCTTTGACAACTCGATACAGTTGGATATTCTGTTGGCGAGTGTTCTTGATCTGTGTGTCCATGATCCGATCAGTTGCAGCTTGTTCCATGCAATCTGGATTTAGTTCTGTGGGTTGGAGCTGTTCTGCAATGTCGGATGTGTCTAGTAATGGTGGAAAGTATGGCCGAAGGCGGTCCACATTGAACACTGGGTGCAGGCCAAGGAATGGGGGAATGCTGAGCTCAAATGCATTGTCTCCCATAGCCTTAGTAATGGTGTAAGGACCATATCGGAGTGGTCTTAATTTTCGATAGGCTCTAGTAAGGCGTTCCTTTTGCAAATGCAACCAGACTTTGTCGCCCACCTGAAAATTGTGTGGCACCCGATGTTGATCATGTCGCTGCTTGTACTTGGAATTTGATTCCTCAAGAATGTCATGGACCTACTGGCGAATATGTTGGATGCGCTCAATGAAGCTGGTTTCCTTATTTGTTTTGGACTGGACATGAGCTGAATCTGTGTGGGTAGCTGCAAATGGCATGGCCACATCAATGGGGCATAATGGCTGGAATCCCAAGCCCACCTGAAAAGGGATGTGACCAGTCGAGTTGTGATGTGAAGAGCTCGATTGTAGCTGTGTTGAACATAGGGGAGGCTCTCGTCCCATGTGCGTGGATGCTTTGAGTTATACATGTGCAGAATGTGCACAATCATCCTATTGGCAACCTCTGTCTGGCCATCAGTTTGAGGATGGAAGGCTGTGGACTTAGTGAGTTTGGTGTCCAGCATTGACCAGAGACTGGACCAAAATGTACTGAGGAACCAACTATCCCGATCTGAGATGATAGACTGTGGGATCCCAAAGTGCACCCATACTCATTCAAAGAAGAGTTTAGCAGTGGCTTCTGCTGTGATATTCTTCTTGCAGGCCGCCATAATGGCCATATTTGAGAACCTGTCAACGACCACAAAAACACAGTCATTTCCATGCTTAGTGGAAGGAAGGCCTGACATGTAATCCATGGAGATGGATTGCCAAGGCCGACTAGGGGTAGGCAGTGGGGCATAGAGGCCTTGCTTCTTGATGGTCGGTTTGGCAATGGCACAGCAGTACATGATCTGATGTACTTCCCAACATCCTGTCGAAGATTCAGCCAATAGAAATACTTTTGTAGCACTACCACCATTTTCTCAACCCCAAAATGCCCAGCAGCCTGACTGTAGTGTGCTTCCCAAATCATCTTGGCACACTCGCTGGAAGGAACACAAAGGTGACCCAGGTGGCATAAAAGGGCATCCTGGAGGTGAAAATCTGGAACATGCTGACCCTCCAAGAGTGTCGTGTATGTGTGGCTAAATTCTGGGTCTCTTTTGTAGAGAAGTGGCCAGTCAGAAGCCTCATGCCTACAAGAGTTGAGCACGGTGGTTAACGCGATGATCGGTGGTCGACTGAGGCAATCTGAAACATTATTGGTGCTACCCTTCTTATATTTGATATTCAAATGGAACTGTTGCAGGTATGTAGACCACTTCTGATGGCGATCATTCTGCAATTTCCTTTGGGTCTGTATGAACTACAAGGGTCAATGGTCTGTGTGGATGACCGTTTCCTTCCCCAAAATGTAATGCTTCCTTTGTCGGCAAGCCTGCACAATGGAATACATCTCTTTATCATAAGTGGGATACTTCCGGACTATGTCTGAAAGTGTTTCACTATGATATGCCACTGGATGCCTGTGTTGAGTAAGGACTGCCCCAATAGCATAGTCAGAGGCATCTGTCTCAACCTCAAATGGTTGTTGCAAATCTAGTAACGCAAGCACTGGTGCTGTGCAGAGGTGATCTTTCAACTCTATGAATGCCTTATGTTGAGATTCAGACCAAAAGAACTTTTCTTTGGATCCTCCTTTGGTGACTTGACTCAAGGGCCAAGTGATATGAGAAAACCCCAACACGAACCTGCGGTAGAAGTTGGCAAGACC
>APFE031536573.1:41338-117894 GCA_000404065.3 Pinus taeda | reverse complement strand
ATTTATAAAGCTGAGCATGGGAATGCCCGCCTCAGCTAGATCATGAAAAAATGTTTTCAAAATAATGTATTGTATTGTATCTTATTACAGGTCACCTCCCAGCTCGGAAAAACCTCAGATCCTCATAGTAAAGCATTTCACCCGACATCAGAAAGATTAACAGCCTCATGCTTTAGGGGGCAACTGTTATAGAAATTTTTGGGCACTTCAACCCCAATCATAAATGTCCATAAACTGAGGGCTCCTAAGTCCCTAAAATTTTTGCTTCACTGCCTAAAGGAGCAAGGTCAGCTGATTACATCATCTCCCAGAAGTTCTCCACTGGAAACTGCTCATAAATGGTCAAAACTAGACCATACTGAAAGCTTAATGCAGAGGGTGCGATGCATATCACCTTCCCAGTGTACAAGGTGCAATGCATACTAATTTGCTCCTCTGTAGGGTGCGATGGTCGGGAATGGACAAATGGCAGGGAAAAAAATGCGAGGTGGAAGATCATGGAATCTTCCAGAAGCTTCCCCTCTTACACTTGCCTCTCTATTTTCGACCAGGGATGAGTAAGAGATCATCATTCTCCAAGTGGAAGCAAAAAATATCAAAGATAATACACTAATCAAGATCCCAGAAGATGACTCACCTCTCTATAATCATCTATATATGGATCCCTCATCACAGAGATCCAAAGGCTGGAATTTTGTATCTTATAGAGAAGTGCTCTTGGTTTTCTGGTGTACATTCATAGTGTTGGGTGATCTAAGCTTTGCTTGAGGTGAAGAAGGGCTTCCTAGCTGGAGGATGATGCTGGGTCAGAGCACATGGTTGTAATCCTCTTGCTACTTTTTATCTTAATAAAGCTATTCTTGTTTCTTTCCATATTCTTGTGTACTTGTTTATATATGCATGTATATGGTTAATACACATCTGATCTTGTATTATTTATGAATTTAGATCCTTGTTTCTTGGATAGTAGTATGTTGTTGTGATTCCACAGGTTCTTTTGAAGCTGGGCAGACAAAGAAGAAGCGGCGAATCTCTATCAAGAAGGAGAGGAAATCAAACGCAAGACTCAGGTTGGTCTTCTTGGTTCTCCTCTCGTCTATTTTCATAAAAGGAAACAATAGTAGACTTTGATTGTTTGTTTCTAAGATAGCCACCCATATTTTTGGGAATAGCAGCATCCGAGTGGACACTATTCCCGGATAACAGAGATCCTTTTATAGATGATTGCAAGAGGGTGAGTCATCAATGGGGATGATGAATGCCATTCTATTTGTTGAAATTAGTTCCATAAGGGAGGGGAATTGGAAATGGTTTCCTAGTTCCCTTGGTCATCCTTGGGCGAATTCAGAAAGGCAAGTGGCACAAAGAAGTTTCTAGAAGATTCCAAGAGCAACCAACTGACAAACTATCCCAGAATTTTGTCCAACCTCACCAATATCACTTACTAAAGGGCCAAGCTGTGATGCATCTCAGTTACAGTGTAGTAGGTGAGATGCATCTCACCCTAACATAGGGCTTTTAGATATGGTTCAGTTTAGGCACTTTCTCGATGATTTCTGAGATGGAACTTTTGGGGAATGAGGCATTCAGATGACTAGGCTTCTTTAGGGTATAAAACAACTCTTTTAGGGGTTGATGAGCCCTAATATCATCTACATATGAGTTTGGGGTTGATGTGCCCAAATATGTCTATAACAGTTGCCCCCCTAAAGCATGAGGTCATAAATGTTCATGTCGGGTGAAATGCTTTATCATGAGGATCAGAAGTTTCAGACTAGAAGGTGACCTGCATAAATTACAATAGAATACATCATGATAATATGATTTTTCATGTACTAGCTGAGGGCGGCATTCCCATACTCAACTTTATAAATTTTCATTTCATGTACATAGATCAGATAGTCGCCTGCCAATACAGACTTATGATTCTACAGATATAGAGTCATAATCCATGATTAGGATGACCATCTGTGTAGAGCCTTTGTACATTTCATTTTTTTCTATCCCTAAATATATCACAGCCTAGATTCATGAAACTAGATCTGGGGTCTTCAAACTCATTCAATCTTTGCTTGATGTACGAGTCAAACCATGTGAAGAGATGTTCTGAAGTTGAACATGGAGAGACATCACTTGATTACCAGCCAATGATGTAAGTTGTTAATAGATGCGATAGGAGTCACCGATAATGATGATGATCCTCAAGGTACTACAATACATTTCACATGGTGTGAATAGATGATTCAATTTTCGAACACCACACAAAATGTTTCATTCGAAGTCCATTGATATTAACTTGTCGCCAGAAGAGAAAAACTTTCCATTGATGTAAGCAAGCTTCAAAGCACTGAAAGGGCGTTTCTAAGTCAACTTCTTGGATAATGAGCTGATGTCAACAAGAAGCAACCTTTCATAGTAGGGCCTTGATGTATCCCACATCTATGACATGAACGAAGTAAATGATTTTTGGAGATGAAAACGAAATGACGACACAAGGTTCAGGAATGGCATTCTTGAAAATGAAGGTTTGTGGTATTACAATAGATGATACTTAAGCTAGATGAATTCTCTTGAACATATAGGTGACACTGAGATGAATTGGTAGCATTGACCAAAAGAAAAAGTGATGGATGGTGTGATAGACCAAGGGTATGATAACCATCAAATGGAATGTCCCAAACCAGCTTAATCACGGACATGAAGTGAAAGTGTCATGTTCAAGAGCGACTTGCTACCATAAGTTTTCAAGATTTTTCCCCATTTTCCCCAGTCATTGTTGACTAGTACCTCTTTATTTTTTATCAAGCTTGAGGAGGATAGCACATGCTTGTTGTATAATTTCCCCTTCGGGCAAATCCATCGCTATTTGATGTTTTAACGATTCTAGCGACAGTGAAACTCGATCTCGTCTAAATGGACAAGTTTGTCGCTATTATTTTAACGAGTTTAACGACAAGAATAACTCGGTCCTTTTAATGTTTAGAGAGTTTTAAAAGAGACAAAAAGAAAACTCCATAAGTTATTTTTCGTAAAATAATCCCTCAAGTCTGAAAAAGGATAAAATACAAGAGAGATGTCGTTTCCAATACTTTAACGAGCTGGACGAGACGAGCACTCGACTATATTTTCATGTTTAAAGAGTCTAAAAAGAGTTTAAATAGGACTCTATTTTGAGGAACAAGTGGTGTCTAGGGTAGCAACTACTTCCGCTGATTTTGGAGCTTCTCAAAACATGTTGATTTATGTGAAGAGTCTGGCTAATAAGACTATTCATTGCAATTGTTCCTCAAAAAAGGGCAAAACAACCAAGTGAAAGTGTATGATCGGCCAAAGAGATGGTGGTGATGGAATGAAACAACAAAGGCTCATTTGATAAAAGAGGCTGATAAAATGGAAATCATGAGGGTTAAAATGGAAATGGGTTCATTTTTAGACAAGCTTGAACCATAGGGAACTATGCTTGGATTTAGTTTCATCTTTACACAAGCTTGAAATGAAAAACTATGCTTGGATTCACTTCCATTTTTACACAAGCTCGAAATGAAAAACTATGCTTGAAAATGGTTTGCATGCCCCCAACATCATGAAAGGGAGGGTCTCTTGTAACCAGATGGAAGTCACTGCAATGAAGCAGGATGGTTATCCAACACCTCTTTAGCTTCGTCTAGATAGACAAAGGTGAATGGGGTGACTCCCTTCACATAACCTACAGGGAAACTTATCTTTAGCTCTAGGTGCATGCCCCCCAAGCTTCATTACATTCACCTGAGTAGACCACTCATGGCTATCAAGTGGATGGAATGAAGGTTCTTTTACAAGATCAAGTGAACGACTTGACTGTGATTTTACGAGATCTACTCAAAGACTTGACTTGGAACTTGGGACCTTGTTTAATTTTTTTTTTTTAAATGAGCTTGACACAAGACAAGGAACTATGCTCATGGGTCTGTTTCATTTTTTAAATGAGGTTGACATAGTAAAAGAACTATCCTCATAGACCCTTGTTTCATTTTTTAACGAGGTTGACATAAGACAATGAACTGTCTTCCTGCTCCTTGTTTCATTTTTAAACGAGGTTGACACAAGACAACGAACTATCCTCAGAGCTCAATCACAACCCATAAGTAGTCATGAAGGAGAGATATGGTTCTAATGACCCCATTACATGATGTACAACATCATTGAACCAATCGTCAATTGATGTAGGTATGGAACAGGTTGCCACATAATTAACCCGTGGCGAGGATGATACCATCGGTACAAAAGGACAAATTAGGGAAGATGGTTAACTAGGAGCCAAATTTTGACTGGGAAATGAAAGCTAGTCAACGGTGACAATCTTGCCTTCATGTAGGAAATAAATCACTCGACAAAGTTTTGAAACAATAGCTCCCATGTCATAAACATAGTCATGCCCAAGAAGTAGATTGTAATCTAAAGGGAATGGGACTACCATCACGTTTAGATAAATGATTTTCCCTCCCAAAGTAATGGGTAACTGAGGGAGGATCCCTAATGGTCGACTCGTTCCTCTCTTAAAACCCAACAAATTTTGTGTAACAGGCAAAAGTAGTGGCGAACCAAGCACTTTCCAAGCAGTTGAGGAGAGGATACTCACTGATGCACCTTCATCTATAATAGTGCTAGATATAATCATTTTACAAACCTATACTATGATCTGGAAAGGCACATAAGAAGGAAGGCAGAATCCTGCCAGTCTATTCCAATCAAAGGAAGTGACTAGACTACTTGGAGGGGGTACAGTAGAAATGGGAGAATTAACCCCTTGACTTATGAGAACTAGAGGATTTTCCTCCTATATTGATGGAACAGGTGGATTGCCCCCAAGTTCATTTGAATCTGAATGAACAAAAAGAACCTAAGTGGTATGGTGTTCACTCTCTTCGGAAAAGGTATGATTTACTGAAGGTGAAATCAGGTCAACTGTTACCTCAACCTGTTGATTTTGGTTGGGTATAGACTCATAGGATTCGCTTTCAGAGAGAGTGGATTTGACCGACAGTTGATTTTGGTCAGTTGGTTCATCAACTAGTGAAGGATTTAGGGAGAGTTTCCTATAACCAGATGGAAGTCGCTGCAGTGAAGCAGGACGATTATCCAACACTTTCTTGGCTTCATCTAGATAGGGACAAAGGTGAATGGGATGATTCCCTTCACATAACCTGCATGGAAACTTGACTTTTCCCTTCTATCCATGAACTTTACTATCACTAGTTGATGGTATGTCACCAACATGATCCCTGGAGGTTGATGACATGGGATGATGTGAATGGGAGGAACATTCTTCTAAGATCTAAGGAATATCAAGACAATTTCGAAGAAGATGGTCTCCTGCACAAAGTTTGCATGGATATCGAACTTTTTGAGGCTTAATGGACAGTTTCTCATTATATTTTTCATTCAAAGCAATGATTTCTTGGTTGCCTCTCTACTGAATTTGCTTATTCTTCTTCTTTTTCTTCCCTTTCTTCTTCTTCTTAGCCACCTGGTTACTAGTACCAATACTTTCATCGGGCAAAGAGGAATAAAGGGAGGAAGAAACAAACGAGGAAGAAGGCAAAGGGTCAACTTTATGATCAACTGGAGGTTGATTTTGTCCAATTGGAGGTGCACTTGATTGTGGAGAAATCACGACACTTTGAACCAAGGAGGTTGAAAACAACCTTACTGGCAAGCCAATGGTAAATCCTGGAAGGGACAATGTAGCCATATATGGAGCACCAATATTTTTGAAAGAAGGAAAGGGACTAGGATTTCCATCAAAAGGAATTCATTGATCGGTGGACTCCAGATTTGTCACCATATGTTTCAACCTAAGATCAACTAAGGAATAGGGATGTTATTCACAGTAAATTAATTTTAACAACACTTTAGACACAACTTTGCTTTTTCAGTTTTAAAGAGAGAAAAAGCTAAAGATGACTCTAGTCACCTTCGATTTTTAATGAGCCTGAAAGGACAACTACTGAGATGGAATTTTTCTTTTAAGGAGTCGAAAAGGAACCAAAGTGACTACTCTGGAGAATCTATACAAAAATGTTTACTAGACAATTCGCAAAACCGCAATATACACCTTGGGGGTAAATTAAAGAGAAATTACCAAGGAATTTAGGTATAGTATTCAATCTTCCCGAATGCTATGTTCAGTGCATTACGATCAATAAGGAAGCAGACTCGGTTTCCTATGGATAATGGATCTTAAGCCTACTAGGGTCTCCCACTATATATGCGATGGTACATGGAGCACAAGTCTGTACTAGCACTTATCGTATCAAAGAGTAGGAATCACCCATCCTTCAGTGAAAATGACAACCACTAGGTTTAAAGAAGCCGAAACATGTCTCTAGCCTAGACCTCTACATTTGTTGCGTTAGGTTCGAATGCGTTATTAGATTAATTGAGGTTCATTTTAAGTTGATCTTTCTTAAAAGTTTACCTTTGAGGGTTCACCGCATGATGTATGTTCGCAATTCCTAAAATGAAACTATCATGATAAACAAACTTTTGATTTCGTTTGAATGATGAAAACCTTAGCTAGTAAAGGATAGAGCAATCAGATCTTTGACAAAGAGAAAAGAGCACATCTAATGCAATTTCCCTAGTTATTACTATCAAGAATTCAAAAACCTTTATATGCACAATGCAAAATGCATGTATTTGTTTTTAGCTCTTCTTAATGTGAATGATTCAAGAAGGAAAACTAAATGCAACAATGATTCAAAATGTTTAACACAAAATGGCAATTTTCGACAATTTTTCTTCAAAGAGAGAAAGGAAGACTCAAACGACACTTTCAAGTTTGAAAAAATAAAACTTTTCGACACTTTTGAATGAAACCAAATCAAATGCACAAAATAGTTTAATCGATTAGCTATGAAGGAGGATTTTAACAACACTTCACTTTTTCGACAAAAATTGAAGACTTTACAACAATTTTTCTACTGAAGCGACAATCGATTAACACTACTTTTTGACAATGGATTGTAAATTAAAAAACAAATACACAAAAACATTCACTAATCCTATTCTAAATAGAGGCTGATATAAGTGATGTAAGTTGGCTTCAATGATGAGACATTGTTCATATTCAGCAAGCAACCAAACAAGAATGAAAAGTAGTCAAAAACCTCATCTCCTAGATGGGAAAATTGAGTTTCATTCAATCATAGCACTTATCCTTTGAAGAGAGTGAGATGCATTGCGCTTTTCCCATTCAAGAACTGAGATGCATCTTAGGTTGTAGTTTAGGCAAGTGAGATGGTCACAGGGAGCAATTTTGAAAGTGTTTTTGGCTCAAATTTGCAGCAATTTTCAATGGATTAAGCTTGGTTTTGATGAACAATGATAAGAAAAGTGTGATGGACTATCCTAAGAGGCTAATAAGTGGCCAAAAGGGCATTTTGATGTGTTTGCAAGTCAAATGTTCAATACATAAACTAAACCAGAGATTGACTGAAGTAGCATTCATCGACTAGGCAATTACATAACAAGAGCAGTTTGAAAGTTTCCTGGCTAGCTCCAGCCTCTATCTATAGTTTATATAATTCAACATAGAGCAAGAAATAGAAAAAAAACAATCATCTATTTATTTCCCCACCGGAGTCCCCAATTTGTTTCTAGGAAAATTAGTGTCTTGTCGAACGACTAACCTCTAAGTTTGGCAGCTAAACTAGAAACAACAGTTTAAAGAAATTCAATATCTTTCCTATGAGTGATAGATGAAAAAGAGATTATGAAAGACCAACCTATAACTTTCACTTGAATCCTCACTTGATCTCCCTCTCCTTTGGCCGATCCCGTAACTCCTCACCGTACTTAACACGCTTGTACAATACCTGTGCAGCTACAAAAACAAAGACCTATCAAAGCATAATGATCCATCATAGCATAAACATCATAGAATCAGAAATATGATAAACAAATGAATGCATTTATAGTTAACACAATCAATTGGGAAAAATCTTGAAGAACTTTATTGATATCAAGGAGAATTAAAACCCATAAGAAGTCTGATGTAGCACCATCCTCCCAGCTTCAAGCCTTCTTCACCTCATGAATCAACAAGAACACACCAACAATGACACAATGCTCTCACCTCAATACTAAAACTAGCAGCACTTCCTTACAACTTAGAATAATCCAGCCTTTTGGTCTCTTGGATGGGAGATCCTTTTATAGATGATTGCAAGAATGTGAGTCATCAATGGGGGATGATGAATGCCATTCCATTTGTTGAAATTAGTTCCACAAGGGAGGGGAATTGGAAATGATTTCCTAGTTCCCTTGGTCATCCTTGGGCGAATTCAAAGAGGCAAGTGGCACAGGAGAAGTTTGTAGAAGATTCCATGAGAAACCAACTCACAAACTGTCCTGGAATCTTGTCCAACCTCACCCATCGCACTTACTAAAGGGCCAAACTATGATGCATCTCACTTAGACAGTGTAGCAGGTGAGATGCATCTCACCCTAACATAGGGCTTTCAGGTATGGTTCAGTTTAAGCACTTTCTTGATGATTTCTGAGATGGAACTTTCGGGGAATGAGGCATTCAAAGGAGTAAGCTTCTTTAAGGTATAAAACAACTCTTTTAGAAGTTGATGAGCCCTAATATCATCAACATATGAGTTTGGGGTTGATGTGCCCAAATATGTCTATAACAGCAAGTCACCATTGGACTTCCAAAATGCACCCTTAATCAACATGATGTGTGCAAGGGATTAACTCTTAAGAAATATGCCAAATCCTCCTTCGAAGGTTGAGATAGCAAAGTTGGAGCCATATTGGAGCAAGTTCACTCATATGTGTGTGGACCGTTTTCTACAATCTCAGTTGCAAAGCAAAGGTATTATGTGATTTTTGTAGATGGTGTTTCCCGCAAATGTTAGATCTATTTCATGAAGAAGAAAGTTGAGGTTTATTCAAAGTTTTTTGAATTTAAAGCCTTATTTGAAAATGAGGTTGGACAGAAAATCAAATCCCTGAGAAGTGATAATGGAGGAGAGTATGTTTCTAATTCCTTCGAAGATTTATGTGCCAAGGAGGATATTAGAAGGGAGTTGACTACACCTCACAACCCATAGCCAAATGGGGTGGTAGAGAGGAAAAATAGAAGCAGTGTAGGGGCTGCAAGAGAAATGTCACATGACCATGGATTACCACTATACCAATGGGAAGAAGCATGTAATACAATTATTTATTTTCATAATAGGAGACCTCACAAAATCCTTGGAATTATCACACTTGAAGAGGCTTTCTCTGGAAGGAAGCTATATGTATACCACTTTCCCATTTTTGGATCCATGGTCTATTATAATGTCTCCAAAGATAGCAAGAAAATCTTGGATCCTACTACAGAGAAGGGGATCTTTGTAGGATACACAGAGACACTACAGATTTATCGGGTGTACATTTCCTTCACTCAGAATGACCATGATGAGGAGAGATGTCAAATTTTATGAGGAGAAGGGTATGAGAAGCTCCCTAGAGAAATAATTGATCATTCCACAAGAGGAGGAGGTTTGAGATCCAAAGGAGGAGCCCTAGTTAGATCCACAAGATGTTGTGGAGCAGCCACATGTGGAGGAGAAAACAGGAGGTCAAGTGGAGGCACTCACTCACACATATCCTTCTAAAGAAAGGAGGAAGAGAACCAAGGAGGTATATAGATTGGTGTAGGATGCTCGGGAGCAGGTTGGAGCTCCTATATCCTTATGCATATAAAGGAGATCACCAGACAGATATACAAGATATACGACACTCATGACATCAAAGATCTATTTTTAGCCTACTTCATTTGATGAGGAAGTTTCCCAATAGGTATGGGTAGATTCCATGGTGGAGGAGTATAACACCATCATGAAGAATGATGCTTGGGAGGTTATGCCTAGACCTGAGGAAAAAATTTTTATTGGCTCTAGGTGGGTGTATAAGGTGAAACATGCAACTGATAGTAGTGTTGAGAAGTACAAGGCCATATTTGTGGCCAAAAGATTCTCACATGTGGAGGTAGTTGATTATGAGGAGTCTTTTGCCCTTGTGGCAAGATATTCTTCTATCAGGATCGTACTAGCATTGGCAACATGTTTTGGATGGAATATCCACCAAATGGATGTTAACATTGCCTTCCTCAATGGAGTGGTTGAGGAAGAGGTATACATTGATCAGCCTAAATGATTTGAGATATTTGGTAGGGAGACACATATGTGTAGACTCATGAGATCCCTTTATGGTCTCAAGTAGGCACCCTGTGCTTGGTACATTCACATAGATTCCTATCTCAATGGATTGAGCTTCACTAAGAGTGAAGAAGATTCCAATCTATACTATATTTTGGTAGATGGAAGTTTGCCCATATTAGTCTTGTATGTATATGATTCGATACTAACAGGAGATGAGAAGTTGATCCAGTATTGTAAGGAGGGTCTTGCAATATATTTTGAGACTAAGGATGTGGTATTGATTCATTACTTTCTTGGTTTGGAGGTGTGGCAGGGAGATGGAGAGTTATTTTTGGTCAGGGGATGTACACCTCTGAAATCTATCAAAGATTCTATATACAGGATTGCAAGCCCATGGACACTCATCTAGCTACTAACTAGAGGAAAGAGGACGCTTCTATAGGAGTGGTAGTAGATGGAACTATCTACAGATAGTTGGTGGGGTCCTTGATGTACTTGGTGAACACAAAGCCTGATGTTTTTTTGTATTTAATCAATGTATTCAATTAATGGTGGAGCCTACCAAGCTTCATTAAAAAGAATCAAAATGTGTTCTCAGATACCTCAAAGGCATGGTAGATTTTGGTTTATGGTACAAGAAGACTGCCAGAGTGAAGCTCCAAGGCTTCACAATGAAAATTGGGTAGGGAGTCCATCAGGCAGGTGTTTCTGGGAGAAATAGTGTCTTTTCGATCGACTAGCCCTCTAGGATTGGCAGCTATCCTAGAAACAAACAATCAAAGAAATTTGGCATTTCTATGTATGATAGATAAGAAAGAGGCAAAGGAACCAACCTGGATCTTCCGCTCAACTCCTTTCTTGATCTCTCTCCCCCTTGATAGAGCTTGCAACTCCTCTCCTACTTATCCCGCTTAGAGAATACCTGTAGAAACACAACAATAAAGCACCGTCAAAGCATCTTGATCTATTATATCATAAGCATTGCAGAATCATAAATACAATGGAATTCACAAATAATAACATTCACAATTACACATTTATATGGAAGAAAACTCAAAGAAATTTATTAAATATAAGGGAGAATTACAACCCAACTGTCTGATCCAGCATCAAAGCCCTCTTCACCTCATGAAAAGCAAGATCACACCAACAATACAATGCTCTTTCTCAACCTCAAACTATCAGCACTTCCTTGCAAATTACAAAATTCCAGCCCCTAGATCTCTCAAATGAGGGATCCATTTATAGATGTGTGCAAGGGTGTCAGTCATCTCTGGGGTTTTGATTAGTGTCATTCCACTTGTTGTTTTTGGTTCCACTTAGAGATTTCTTGGATCTCTTACTCATCCCTGAGCAAATTCAAAGAGGCAAGTGTCATAGGAGAAGTTTCTAGAAGATTCCATGAGCATCCACTTAGCAAACTATCTCAAACATTTGTCCATCCTCACTTATCACACCCTACATAAGGCCTCATCAATATGCATTGCACCTAGCTAGTGTAGGAGTCAGTATGCATCGCACCCTAACAGTGGAGCAGTCATAATGGTCCTGTTTTGGCCAGTTCTGGATGGTTTTTCAAGTGGAACTTTTGGGGAATGATGTAATCAGTTGACCATGATCTTTTAGGGTATGAAACAAGACTTTTATGGGTTAAAGAGCCATAGTTTATCAACATATAAGATTGGGTTGCAGTGCCCAAATATGTCTATAACAGTTGCCCCCTAAAGCATGAAGTCATAAATATTTGATGTTGGGTGAAATGCTTTATCATGAGGATCTGAGGTTTTTCGAAACGGGAAGGTGACCTGTATAAGATACAATATAATACATCATTATGATATAATTTTCATGATCTAGTTGAGGTGGGCATTCCCATGCTCAACTTTATAAATTCATTTCATGTACATAGAAAAGATAGTCGTCTACATATGCAAACTCGTGATTCTTCAAATGTAGATTCATCATCCCTGGCTTGGATAACCATCTGTGCAGCTTTTGTGTACATTTGATGTCTTCATATCCCTGAATGTATCACAGCCTGGATGGATGAAACTAGATCCGGGGTCTTCAAAAATTGTTCAAACTTTGCACGATGTACAAGTCAATCCATGTGAAGAAATGTTCTAAAGTCAAACATGGAAAGACATTGCCTAATTACCAGAAAATAATGTGAGTTGTTAACAGACGCGAGAGGAATCACCGATAATGATAATGACCCTCAAGGTACTACAGGACAATTCGCGTGGTGTGAATATATGATCTGATGTTGAACACCACGCAAAATCTTTCGATCGAAGGCCATTGATGTCAACCTATCGCCGGAAGTGAGAAACTTTCCATTGAGGCATGCAAGCTTCAAAGTATTGAAAGGGGTGTTTCTAAGTCAACTTCTTAGATAATGAGTTGATGTCAACAAGAAGTGACCTGTCATAGGAGGGCCTTAATGTATCCCACATCTACGACAAGAAACAAAGATAATGATCTTCTAGAGGTGAAAATAATCTGACGACACAAGGTTTAGGAATGGCGATCATGAAAAATGGAGGGTGAAGGTATTGTAGTGGATGAGACATTAAATAGATGGTCATTTATCAACTAAATGACTTCTCTTGAACACATTAGAGACACTGAGATGGATTGGTAGCATTAACCCCAACAGATGGATGGTGTGGAAGACAAATGGTGAAATGACTGGTGAACGGAATAACCCAACCTGACTCAATCATGGTGATGGAGTGAAAGTTTCATGTTCAAGAGTGACCTACTACCGTAAAATTCTTTAATTTTTCTTCCCTTTTTCCCAAATCATTGCTGACTAGTACCTCTTTATTTTTGTCAATCTTGAGGAGGATAACATATGCTTGTTCTATAATTTTCCCTTCGGGCAAACCCGTCGCCATATTTTAGCGAGTCTAGAAACAGTTAAACTTGTTCCTGTCTAGGTGGACAAGTTTGTCGCTATTGTTTTAACAAGTTTAACGACAAAGAAAACTCGGTCCTTTTGATGTTTAGAGAGTTTGAAAGGGACAAAAAGGAAACTCGAGCAGTTCTTTTTCATAGCATAATCCCTTAAGTCTAAAAAAAGGATAAAATAATACAAAAGGGATAACTTTTCAATCACTTTAGTGAGCTGAAAAGAAAAGCGCTCGAACTTTTTCATGAGATAATCCCTCACGTCTAAAAAATATTAAAATGTACAGGAGGGATGGCACTTCCAATCACTTTAGCAAGCTAGAAAGGCCAATATCTCAACAATATTTTCATATTTAATGAGTCTAAAAAGAGTTTAAAGGAGACTCGTTTTTTGAGGAATGAGTTGTATTTAGGGTAGCAACTGGTTCCGTGTAAGATTGGAACTTCTCAAAACATGGTGATGTGAAGAGGTTGGCTAACAGGACCACTCATCATAGCTCTTCCTCAAAAGGGTAAACAATCAAGCAGAAGCGTATGATCGGCCTAAAGGATGGAAGTGATGGCAAGAACATAAACAAGGGTCAAAAGGCTGATAGCATGGAAATCACAAACGTTATTTATAGAAGGCGAGTTCATTTTTTAATGAGCTTGAACCATGGGGGAACTATGCTCGATGGTAAATCTATTTTTTAATGAGCTTGAACCATGCGACAACATATGCTCAGTGGTAGGTTTATTTTTTAATGAGCTTGAACCATGCAATAACATATGCTTAGTGGTAGGTTTATTTTTAAGGAGCTTGAACCATGCGATAACATATGCTCATATGGTGGTCAAAATGTTTAATTCACTACTTAGCACATCATATTCTTTCGTCGGTCATTCAACCTACTCAGTCACTCCATCATATCCTTTCATCAGTCATTCAACCTACTCAATGTGTGTGCAGATATTGGACCAATGCAACCAGTGGCGTGCTTGCGGGTGGAAGATGACGCTCCAATAGGAAAGGCTATAGGGAGGGCCATCCTGTGGGATCTAGACATATTGGAGACCCTGGTAGTGCTACAGGATCAGATCAAGGGCCTCACTCTCGATATTCAGGATGTTAGGACCAATGAGTTACCTTTGAGGTTACAGTGCCATACTATTGGCGTGCCGAGTCGATGGACTAGGCTCCTGTGCATGATCGCATAGGTGGTGACATGTTATCAGCAACATCGTTAGTCTATGATGCTTCCCTACATTCATTTCTTGAGTTTCTTGGTCATGCGACCGATTTTGTCTCGGACACAAAACATTTTGTAAAAACTATAAACAATTATATATTCTTGATTTTCGGAGTTTTATTTTGGTTAAGTTATTCAATCCTGATGCAAATGTTAATGTAAAATGCTTCCTTTACGAATGCTGCAAATATCTATCTAACACATAGTTTACTAATGAATCAATCAATGTGTTTAAGTTCCTGGGAATGTGTTGATATCAAATGGAATCAAACTGTCTTTCAAAAATCCTGACTCTTAGGAACATATGAGAAATGGCTGGGTTCTGAATAGAATAAACACCAGTAATTTGTAGAATGATGAGCTATGAATCTACCCTGACAACGAGTCAGCGTATGCCATGTGAAATGGAATCAGAGAGAAGTTCAATCAACGCACTATACTCAGCGATGTTGTTCATCGATCGACCAATACATATCCCCCTGAAACTCACTAACTCACCGCTTGGAGTGAAAATTTCCTAGGTTTCAGAGGATAGGTTCTATGTACTACAACTAGCTCCATTGGCATACCCAACAAATGGTTCCAAAAAGTCTGACATTTGCAACAATAACGAAGTGGATTACCTAACCAAAATGACAACTCTATAAGAAAAATAAAAATGAAATAAGAACATATATACAATAAGCACACTACACTTAATCAACCATAGTAACGTTTAAGATACAACCCATTATGGGGATGTGACAGAGGAAACCCATCATAATTGACCAGCTCGTAGGCTCCTTTCATCAATACTCGTTTAACAATGTAGGGGCCCATTCATAATGGTTGGAACTTACCTGCTCCCAATTTGTCAGAGTCCTGATCATAAAGTAAGACCAGGTCACCTTCTAAGAAGACATGTGGCTTGACATTTTTGTCATACTGCACTTTGACACATTTCTTATGTGCTTCGTTAGCTAGCGTGGCATCACGACGTGTTTCATCTAGGTGGATTAGTTCCAAGAAACGAGCCTCTTCTTCAGAAGTTTCGGGAAGCAAATCAATTGTGAGCTTGAGGGATGAGATTTCACACTGAATTGGTAAGACAGCTTCCAGACCATACACCAACTAAAATGGTGTAAATCCAGTCACATTTCTCATCAAAGTCTAGTATGCCCACAGAGCTGAGTACAGGTTTAGATGCCAATTCCATTTGTGGACTCCAATCATTCTCTGCAGCATGCACTTAAGGACTTTGTTGATTGCCTCAACATGTCCGTTAGCTTATGGATAATATGGAGTAGAACTATCATGGGACAATCCTAATTTGGCAGTCAATTCAACCATCATGTGATTGCAGAAATGTGATCCATGATCTGTGACTATGGCATGTGGAACACCAAATCTAGAAACTACATGATTAAAAAAGAAAAGAGCAACCTTTTCGCTATTGTTGTTTAATGTAGGCATCACCTTGGCCCATTTTGTAAAATATTCAATGGCGACTATAATATACCCATGCCCCCCAACCGAGGTGGGGTTACATGTCATGAAATCAATACCCCATTTAGCCAAAGGCCCAACAGTAACTACTAGATGCAATGGTGTAGGTGGTAATATGTTTTTACGATAAAAAACCTCACAAGCATGGCAACTTCTGACTGCAGTTATGCAATCTCTGAATATGGTGGGCCAGAAGTAACCTGCTCGTAAGATATTTTGTGCAGTAGCATAACTAGATATATGCCCCCCACAGGCACCTAAATGACAATCATTCAAAACTTTTTCGGCCTCCTCATGCATGAGGCACCTTCACAGAATTGTATCGATACCACAACAATAAAGCGTATCGCCAATGATCAGGTAATCTTTGGCTTGGTATCGAGTACATCGTTGTTCAGAGCATGAGGTGTTAGGCCTAAAAGTTTGGGTTTGGAGATAGACCAGTATATCTCTGTACCACGGATCGCTTGACACCATCAGAAACAAAGTCTCATCCATGATTGATGCTGTTATCACAAAACCAGTACTAAGGGCTGCTACTTAATAAGATCTCATGAAACTGTTTCAAACTAGACTTTTAGCTAGGGATTAGCCTCCCTAACCTGAGAGGGCTCTCTCAAAACAAACTATTGATTTATCTTTAAGCACAAAGAGGGCTAACTCTTGAAATGAGAATTTATTAAACTTGCTGGTTGGACAGACAGCATAACATTTCTTCCATTGGGCTCATGGAGTCAAACATCTTCTAGTAAACTATTAACTGTTCATTCATAGAAGCCAAGGCATGTAATGTTTAAACATTCAAGACATTCATCAAATAACCATCAACTGATAAGTACACACAGGAAGTCTGAGCACTAGGTGAATTCAGAGTGATTGTGTACCTAAGGAGCTGTAAAACATGAAGGACAAGAACCTCAACTTACAAGTATACACAGGAAGTCTGAGCACTAGGTGAATTCAGAGTGATTGCATACTCATAAAGCTGCAAAACTTACATTTGGTAAGACAAAACCACCAACATCTTGAGCATTTTAACACATTATGAATCTTGGGAAGAATAAAACAGTCTTCCTATTACTGTAAAAAGCTTTATACATAAGCCAATAAAAAAACTCTGTTTTTTGCATAAGTATCCAACCCTTTTTACATCAGAGTTTTTCCTATATATAAGAAAACAAAGATAGACTACCTTGATTCTCCTCCTCCAGCATGAGGGGAGCTCGATATCCTATCATTAATTACCTTATCTATATCTAAACAAACTTATTAAATACAAAGGTATTGTGCTGTAAATACACAGAGTCCTAATCATATTGAAACTCTAATTCTATCTCCTCGTGTGCATAATTCCTTCTTGAGCTTTGACACCTGTATCCTTTCTATAGTGGCTGAGAAGGCATGGGATGAGCAATTAATGTTTCATGTTTGCTTTGGATGCTGAAGACTTTGATCCGCTCCCTGTTGGTTGAAAATATCCCTAAACTTTCGGTTCTGGTTCCCCATCACCGAGTATGCAGCAATAGGTACTTTAAGTCTTTGATAACCCAAGAATATATAACGCTGCCATGTTGCTGATGTGGTGTAGGCTGGATTGACGGACAAGTGTCTCTCTTTCAAAAACTCCTGCTCATAATAACAAACTGCTCTGTCTGCGTTAAAAAACATCATCTACAGCAGTTTCGTAGCGCGCTACGAAACTGCTGTTTTATTTAAAACAGTTTGCCTTTTGTCCCGAGATCTTTTATAATTAATCACCCTCTGCAAGCAGCTCCTTAGGAGTGAGACCATACAAATGGGAAAGATGTGACTTAACCATGATTGGAAGTCTTCCAACTAGCAATTTTAGCATCTACTTCTTCTTCAACACCCAACAATTCTATAATGCCCGTTTCCATAAGATATTTGAAAAGCTTGCTGCTTTTCTTAGATTTCTCAAGATGCTGTTTAGATATGCAGAGCCTTTTGATTTTTAACAATAAAAATAGGCTTCATAAGCCTTCTAGAATCTGAGAAAATCCGAATCTCATTTTGTCTGTCATCCTACCTCTTGGCAATAAAGCACTTCGACCGTGCTGAACAGGAGATTTCAACACATTGTCTACCTGTAGTGGAATAGTTCTCAATCCTTCAGAAGCACAGGAAATAATAATGACAAAATTTTAATCACTTGGAATATAACTCAAACACATTATGTTGGTTCATGTAATGACTATGAGTTTTTCACTTCCAGTATACTCCTTAAGCTTTGATATTGACAAAGCAACATCAATTAAAGGTTTCAATGCTGTTTGTGCATCCACTTCATGTTTAGAAACATCTGGCTCATATTGTTCCACATAAAGTCTAATTGTCCCGCTAGCTGATCTACACTATACATAATAGTTACCAACTCCTTAGCATGCGTTAAGTTGGGGTTTGGATGTCCATTCCCAAAATCCTCTAAAGGAATTCCATTGGATATAGAATCTGCATTTGCTCCAAGTTGATCCACAAAGATAGGCTTGGCATAGGCACCAGTTATGGCATGCATAGCATCGAATTTGAACCTGAAATCTGGCCGTGTTATGAAGGTCTTTATAAGTTCAGAATCAAAGACACTCTGTAGTAGCTCCCTATAATTAGAAACAGAATCAACAACTTATACAGTAAAACTGCCGAAGTTGGTAACTCCCAATCTAGATACATCCACATCTAAAATGTTTGCCAAGGTCGTGTTCTGAGAGAAGGAAAAGAGAACCAGATAACAGTAACATTGAGCTTGAGAAGCATAGCAAGTCGAGACCAGAGTTAATCGGAACTTTTTTACTCTTTTCAAACATTCCCACCAGAAGTACCATTACTATGACATGGCCCAGCTTCGTTTTTAGTTCATCAAGAGATTGTATCTCCAACCACTTTGGTCGTTCCTGAAGTCTGAAAAGGCCAAATAGGTTTGAACCACATACTGTGGCCCTTGAAGTCTGTTGAGTAGAATTTCTATCTGGGATTTCAAGACTATTTACAAAAAATTCATACAAACCATTCCAAAGATAAGCATGACCGTGCCCATCAGATATACATCAACAGCTTCTACAATCAGCAAAATTACTTTCCCATATCCATGATGATAAATGTATAACTGAAAGTACTCCTTGAAGGAATCAAGCACAACGCACATCCCTCAAGGCAGCATAGCATTGAGCCTGCGAGTGAACCTTAAAATTCTCGTGCCTCGATCCACTATTTACAAATCCCTGGTATGTACCGCTAATAAAGTAAAAGGGGCCAGAATGGCGAAGCTTGATGACTGTATTGACATCATCATAATATGCTATAGGATTCGAAGTATTGCAGGTTTCATAAGCTACCTGTGTCACAAGAAGCAGTGAATCCTCCTGCTTCTTGTACTTGAAATAGAGATCATCATCAACATGAAACCTGTTTCGTTGAGCCCACTGATTATAGGTTTCGGTTTCATTTCCAGTAGGCACAATCCAGCCTCTAGGGCCCCAAACTCTGAACTGATATGATGCCAAGCACATCTGCACACATATTGCAAAACAGAATGCCAACCATATGTGCGGGGATTTCATATTAGAACTCATTTCTAACTCGATGAGAAACCTCGGTTGGATTTCTGACAAGAAAATCAAGGAAAAAGAGAAGTGGATAGCAGAGCAAGCTCTCTGAAACTGAAAGAATGGAGCAAACAGCCATGTCATCACCAACCGACAGGAGACATCATTTGGGCATATCCTTGGAAGTATCCACTCGTATTGACGCTAAAAATTAGAACGACTCTTTCTGAATTATGGAAAGCTTCCTTTAAAATGGGCTCGTTCATCACTTGAGTTGCCCAAATTCCCTTTTCAATTGACATTTGTATATTACGATGGTTCAGACTCTTAATTATGAAGTATCTTGTTGAATGCAACCTTCCCTCTACTGAAGAAGCGCCATTGATCATTATGTTATTAGATAAATGCTTAACTCTCCATTGATTAATTCTTTGGGGATGTTCGCCACATTTCCTATGGTTTGCACTTCCATATGTAGAAGATCTTTCTCGGGCAGATAATCAACCCGATGCCTTGAATTCCTACCAGCTCGAGATTGCTCTTTATTTACATCTGTTCCTGAATTCAACAACCCAACGATATTCTTTTGGAGCAGATTGCAATAGCTGTAGTTTCTTTTTGCCTTTTCTCTTAGGGTTGGTTTAATTTAATTTCCACCGTTTTTCCATCAAGGACGTGCTTGTCATCTATAACCTTATCCATGACAGACGTGGCAGCATAAGTCACAAACCCAAATCCCCGAGGCTGGCCCTTCCATAAAGATAAGCAAGCTGGATCTTTTTCGAGATTGAGAAGTTCAAATGACAAATATGATGACTGTATAAAAACTCGAGCAAATCCCAATTTCGTAGGGTGCTACGAAATCACTTGAAGCATGTTGCACTGCGAAACTGTTAAAAGAGGATTCATGCGCTGCAAAAACACCTTGTCCTTAAGCTAGGCTAAACAATTTTTGGCAATAGAATTTTCAAGGATAACAGATGCTTTAGATGTTAAATCGTTGGATGACAATGGAAGGTCACAAAGTAACTCCGCGAAGATGAGAGACTTCTTTGATTTGGATTTGGTGAATTCCAGATCAAACTCTTGTAAAATGGCTATCCATTTGGAATATTTGCCCCCTAGTAATTGACGTGACAGAATCTAAGTCATAGGGTTGCAATCTGACACAATGGTAGTCTTGTGAAAGAGAACATAGTGTCAAAATCTCTGTACTTCTTGAATGGCTGCTAAAGCCAGCTTTTCAACATAAGAGTACTTGCTTCCTGTATCATTAAGGTTACGACTTAAATAATATATAGGATGTTCAATTCCATTATCTTCTTGCACTAAAACCATGGCAATGGTCATATCTGCAGTGGCGAGATACAGGTTAAAGTCTTTTTGATAGTTAGGAGCATACATTAATGATTCTTTTATCAAGGAACATTTTAAAGCATCAAAAACAATTGCACAACCTGATCCCACTGGAAGGGTACTCCTTTTTACAACAGAAGCGTATAACCTTTAGCAACTTTAGCATAATGTGGAATGAACCTCCTCAGAAAGTTAGCTTTCCCTTAGAGTTTCTAAATCTGAAGAAAACTTGAAGGTGGATGCATGTCAAGGATTGTCTGAACCTTAAATGGGTCGAGTCAAATTTCGTCCTTAGCAACTAAGAAGCCAAGTAATCAATCAGAACCAACACAAAACACACACTTGTGCGGATTGAGTCATATCTTGTAGTATCGGCAACGTAGAAATATGGCTCTCAAATGGTGTGGATGATTAGTCCGCTTTCGTGAATAAGCCAGTAGATCGTCGAGATATGGTTGAACGATGTGCTTCATGTCATGAAAGGTGTAGTTCATTGCTCTCTGAAAAGTTTCCCTTGCATTCTTCAACCCAAAAGGTAATTTACGATATGCGAATGTGCCCCATGGACATATAAATGCAGTCTTCGATTGGTCCTGTGGGCTGATATTGATTTGGTTGTACCCAGGAAATCCATCCATGATTGAAAAAATTTCGCATCCAGCACATTCATCAATTATCTAGTCGATGAAGGGTGTAGGGTAGTTTTCCTTTGGACATGCTTGATTTACATCCCTATAATCAACGCACACTCTAATTGTTCCTTTCTTTTTCATCACAGAAACAATATTCGATTCCCATCAGTTAGAGGAATAGGGTAAATGAAACTAGCATGCAAAAGTTTTTCAACTTCGGCCTTAATGGCAGTGGCTTTCTTCGGGTGAACAGGTCGAAGCTGTTGTCATACTAGTTTGACATCTAGGTACATCTTGATTTCATGTTCAACGATTCTCGAGTCAATGCGTGGCATTTCTTCATATGACCATTCAAATACATCTCTGAATTTGCGAAAGAGAGTGCAGTGAGTTTCCAGTTCTGATGGAGAACAAGATTTTCCAACATGAATATTCTCTACAACATTAGGTTTGGTTGAGATATTAATGGTGATAGTTTCTTCAATATTGGACAGATTTCGCTCGGAATCCACTGTATTTATAGTATTTGATAGAAAATCAAAAACTCAAGGATGATTAAGGTCACTTGAATAATCTTCATTGTTATCTTGAAGGTGGGAACGATGATGATAATCTTCCCATGATGTCTTTCCTATCATCATCGACTAAATGATTCCTTTGCCTGTAGAATGTATATCAAACCAAGGATTAGAAGACGTACCATACTCTAGAGACCTATCTATCCAAACACTCATTGAGTGTTGATATGGGTTTGTCACCCGGGCCCAGAAAATTGATCGCTACAAAGATTCTATGGGGCTTGGGGGGCAACACCTCGCGGTGATCCACACTATCAAAATGGTTAGAGTTCTTCTTAATCTTTGATGATGTAGAAGAGATCATATGATAGGTTTCCACCGTGGCCACTTCCACAAGACCAGTTGGAGGCTGGAGGGAAAAAGTACCCATGGATCAATGGAATGCTTCTAGTGGCTTGTGAACTGTTAGGAAAGAAGGCTAGTTGGTCAACGATTGTAATTCCACCTTAGAAGGGAAATGAAATATTTCTAAAATATGTAGAAACAACGGAAGCCATAGCATAAATCCAGGGCCTTCCCAGTAAGATATTATAGTCAAGGTTTCCATCAATGACCTCAACTTCAATCTCTACTGTCTTGTCTACGGCGTGTATGTTCTTCCATCGAATGCTTTTAATGTTCTTGATGATCACGACAAGGGTGGTGAACCTAAAGTTTTCTAGCAACTCATTGACATAATACAGGTGGATGTCCCCTCATAAATGATTTTTCGATGAACAATTTTCATGAGGGCTTTTACCTGTATAAGAAAATCAAGATGGGCTAATAACTGAGGTGTGTATCCTTTATGGTTAAAGGCCACACGATTGGGATCTAGTGGATCAATCCCATCTATTGCTGATAGCAAAGCCTGCTTTTGGGAGGGGCAATTCTATAGTACTTCAAGTGTCGACATAGTGTATGGAAATTGAGCCAGGTCCTCCACTATATTATAATTCTGTGCAGCTTGAGCACGAGGATTAAACTTCGATTTATGTACGGCTCCCTTTGGCGGCTTTATAGTAATTCAGTTATAATGGGTGGAACAACTTCTGGTGAAGTCATCATCAAACTACTAGGTTGATCTATAGCCTTGTTGTTTGATGATGGTGGATTCCCATAATCTTTGTTCCTTGTCGATATCAAAGCATGATTTTGTTGTTTTGAGACGGATAGCATAAGCACTTGGGATGTGGAAGCATGATCGATAGCAACCAAATTAGTTTTTGGGTTTGGAAACGGATCAATCAACACCACTGAGGTACTTGAAGTCTTTAAGAATTTCACAACCTCAGCTCAATGTGGACAATATTTCATCCAATGCTCCTCATTACATATGTAACATGGAACACAAGGTTTCTTTTGCCCAGTAGGGTTTTCAGAAGATTTTTCAGGAGTTGAATTCTCCTATTTCTTCTTATTATTTTTCCCTTTCTTCTTTCCCCTTGGTTGCTTTGGATTCTTGCCTTTGTCAAATGACACGGCATTAATCTCCGAGGCAAGAGGTTTGTCATTTTATTTTTGACTAGAAACTGCAAGGGCTTTACCAGATGGAGCCTTTGCAGTTTGTGCGCTTGAGGTACTGATCATGCCATCACCAGCGTGAGAGTCTTTGTTTGATTTCGTAGGGGTAAGAATGGAAAATTCTGGTCTGGGAGTGTCAAGAATTTTGTTGTTGAGTGTGCCAAGCTGAGTATAGATCAAGTCTAAATATTGGGCATGAGCAATGACTTGCTCTTCAGTAACAACTCCTCCTTTCACCATGTCCTCAGTTATAGATGGTAATAAGGACTTAATAAACCACTAAGCCAGAAGTTGATCAGGAACATATTTCTTTACCATTCAATGACGATGTCACCACTCATGAATATGATCAGATATGTGAGTAGCCATGGTCTGTTTAAAGTTAGTAAGGAGTTTTGTTCCCATTTCATACCTTATGGGTAGCTAAAAGTGGGTTAGAAAAGTAGTGGCAAGGGTGATGAAGCTATCAAACGAAGCTCTAGGAAATTCAATATACCATTTCACTACCGAACCAGTGAACGTTCTCTGAAAAAGGTGAAGCCTAATCAAATCATCATTTAGGGTTGTTACACAGTAATTTGTCACAGTTTTTCACCGTCCCTGTTACCCCTCTTCTACACCTTGGAGGACACATTCCTGGACTTGTGATAAGTGACAAGACTTGAAACCACTTGCATTATTCACCTCTAAACATGAGCTTCATATGCCCTTAAGACATCTCCTGTTCTTTGCCCCTAAAAACAGCCCTTTTTGCATTAGCGTTGGTCCCTTGTGTTATGCCCGCGCCATTAGCGCTCTGTCCCAGGGTCGCAATCGCACCAACCATTTTTGGCAAAGTTTTGAACTAATCAAACCTTCGAAGGTTCTGTCCAACTCATTCACCAACTGACTCCAAGTTAAATGAGGATGGTTTGGCTTCGAATCTCCTTGGATGGAAAGTAGTTTGCCACCATTCCATGGAAGTTTCCAAGTGATGAAGCCAAATCCATTATTGTTGTGATTAACCTTATCTCTTCCTTGTCCTCTATAAAAGCTTGTCTCTGTGGCTTGAGCAAGCTAGTTCTGATAGCTCTGACTCTAGTGGCAATACTTGTGCTGAAAGGAAGATATCAAAAGATTGGAGTTGCAAGAAGCCTTCTTTGTATCCATAAGGCTTTACCTAAGTAAGGAGATTTTGTCACTAAAGAGAGAGAGAGCTTGTCCCTCACCCCTTCAAGCTTTTGTAAGATTTGTGTAGCTGAGCACCCAGCCAAAGGAGGACTTGACGTCAGGACGCTGGTTGTATTATCCTTTGTTGATTATTAATAATAGATGACTATCATTATGGTTCCATTCTCGTTGTACTTGTAATGGTTGATGTTGAATTATATCCTTTCTGACTGATGTATAATTGCATATATTAGATTTCATGCTTGTGTTTGTGTTGTTCTCTTTGTGTGTAGGTGTCCATTCACGTGGATAGTGGAGGATTGTGATCGGCCGAGGCAAAGGAACGTGGGCATCATCTCTTCTACAAACGGGAGCGTTGGATCTCAAGTAGGTTTTCATCACCTACCTTGTATTTTCAATTAGGAACTTGCGTGATAGCATTGTTTGATTGTTGCTAGAACCGTTCTGGGTTAGTAGGGATCGCCTCTATCCGTAGAGGGGATTTACCTCTCCAACAAGGGTGTTAGGTGAGCACCACAAATGAAGTCATTACATGATTCGATGGATCTTCACCTAGATTTCCATTGAATTTAGCAATGTCAGAGGGAAGTTTATGAGGAATCGCTAGCCACCAAGGGGCGTAATCAATTGGATCATTTGTTAGCTAGTTCAAATCTGGTAATTCTAGAGTTGCTACAAAAGGCAACTACTGATTCAAGTTAGGTGAAGCATACCCAAGATAAGATGGGATCACCTGAGCAATGGGTCTTTGCATACCAGCATAATGTATCTAATGCTGGTAACTTTGATAAGGTTGTTGGACATAACCATTATAGTGCGGTTGTTGATAACTATTTTTAAAATGTGGTTGTCCATTACCCACAAAGCCATGTTGCCCAGGTCCTTGGTAGGTTTGCTGGAATTGCGACTGTTGGTTTTGTATCAGCCATGGTTATTGGACCATTTGTTGTGCCTAATACTGGAAGATTGACCAAGATGTGGAGTGATAATACCCGTTTGAGCTTGAGTCATTCCAGGTAAAGAAGCACTAACCTGAGGTTGTGATTGAGCCGTAGAGATAAGAGGTTGTTTTGTTGCAACCTGAGAGACTTGAGGTTGACATACAACAGGCATTGCTTATACTTGCAAGACAGTCACAATAGTAGGTGTAGTAGGAATATTCGACACAGGTTGGATTGGTTTCATTGAATATACAATCCTTGGTTGTTGAGGCAGTACTGGTACCCAACCACTGGATGTAATTCTAGTTTGGCCTGAATTTTGTTGTGAACTTTCATATGGTTGTTCTCCAGGAGGGAACAATGAAAAGGCATATTTCCCTCCATATGGTGGCAGTCCAATGTTCAAAGGATATATCGGTCTTTGAAGACTAGTCTGCCCAAATTGATACTGGCATGTAGGATCAATTTGTTGAGTTTCAACATAAGAAATACCAAATGGGATTCCGAATGAATAAATAGGAGCAGACCATGTCATTGAAATAGTCCCTAAGTGGACTCTAGCGAGTGATTAATAACTAGCCGGGACATATGGTATACCAGTAAACATTGTAGGAATAGCAACAGGAATTTCTGCCGTAGCTATATCATATGACATAGTCCTAGATGTAGATGGTTGCTCAGACATGTTTAGTCTATCCAAAAGATTTCCTAGCGATTCAACAGGAACTTGAGATGAAGGATGATTAAAAGAACCAACTTTAGGAGTGGAAGGATACAAATGAATCCCAGTGCCAAAATGTAACAAGGTACTGGATGGAGGATCCTCTACTATCTCCTCTATAGCAATCAGTCCAAGTGGAAGAGGTAGACCGCCCGGTCCATAAAATATTTCTGGAGCCGTAGAAGGTATAGCTTCTACAGTGACAGATACCAGAGGGGTGACACCTTTTGAATTCTGGAACTCGACTTCCAGATGTTCAGGTGAGTGAACTTCAATCTCTGGAGTTTTTTCAAGTATATAAGTGTTTACTATTACACTAGGATTAGTTCTAATGTCCTCTTGTAACTACAGAACTTCTTCTCTAAAGGCAGATGTACCAAAAATGATTGGAGTAACTGTAGTCTTTGATGATGTTGAAACAAAAGTTCCAAATAAATCAGATGAATTGGACTCAGTTAAACGAGACTGTTTTCCCCGTAATGGTTTCATTTTTAGAGTCAAAGACGGTTGACTCACGAGTCTCCGCGAATGACGAGGTTTTGATTGACTTTCTTCCATGATTGTAGATTATTTGATCAACTCAAAATTAAGGGGAAAATGATGTTATTCTAAATCCAGTAAATTTTAATGATGCTTTGACACAACTTTGCTTTTTCAATTTTGAAGAGTCGAGAAAAAGCTAAATATGACTCTATTCCCCTTCGATTTTTAATGAGCCTGAAGTGACAAGTGCTTAGATAGACCTTTTCTTTTAAGGAGTCAAAAAGGAATGAAAGTGACTACTCTGGAAATATAGACAGAGGGATTACCAAACCAATTGCAAAACTGCAATTTACACCTTGGCGATAAATTAAAGAGAAATTACCAAGGACTTATGTTTGGTAGTCAATCTTCCCGAATGTTGTGTTCAGTGCATTGCGATCGATAGGGTGGTAGACTCGGCTTCCTATGGATAAAGGATATAAGCCTATTGTGGTCTCCCAATATATACGCGATGGTACGGGGAGCACAAGTCCATGCTAGCACTTGTCGTATCAAAGAGGAATCACCCAACCTTTGATGAATACGATAGTTACTAGTTTTTACGATGCCAGAATACATCTCTAGCCTAGACCTCTAGATGTTTTGCATTAGGTTCCAAAGCATTGTTAGGTTCATTAAGATTTATTTTAGAGTTGATCTTGTTTAAAATTTTGCCTTTCAATGTTTCACAGCATGATGTTTATTTGAAATTCCTAAGAATGAAATCTACAATGATAAACAATCGTTGTTTATTTTGATCAACGAAATCCTAGCTACTAGGGAAAGAAAATTGTGATTCTTTCAAACAAAGAGCAAAGAGCACACACTAAATGCACTTTTCCTAAATCATTTTTCGCACACAGTCTAAATGCAAATGCAAATGTATGTATTTTTTTTCCATTCCCCTTAATGAAAAATGCCAAAAAGGAAAACTAAGTATAGAAAAGAACTGAAATATTTCTTTTAAAGCGACATTTCGTTCGGAAAAGGAAGACTTTACGACACTTCTCTTTTTTGACACAAAACAACATATCAATTTAAGCAAATTTTTGACAAAGGATTGTAAATGATGGACAAATACATAAAAACATTTACTAATCCTAATCAATGGAGGCTGATATATGTAATGCAAGTAGGCTTCAGTAATGAGCTACTATTCATATGCAACAAAACAACTAAACAGAATTGAAAACAAGGACAAAAACCTCAAACTCCAAGAAGGGAAATAGGCTCAGTCAGTCATCACACCTGGGCTTCACAGAAACAAATATGAACCACACCTGCTGCACTCGAGAAGTGTGATGCATACTAGTTGATAGTGATAGACAGTGCGATGAGCCAGGGAGCACAACTAAGGTGGGTTTTGGCTCAAACTTGCAACTGATTTCAGTGAGTTAAGCTGAGCTATGATGGACAGTAAAGAGAAAAGTACAGAGGAATGATCTTGGGAGGTTACTGAGCTACCAAAAGGGCATCTAGAATGCTTTTAAGTTAAATTTTTAATTCATAAACTAAACCAGAGATTGATTGAAGCAGCATTCATCTACTATGCAATTGTAGAGCAAGAGAAGTTAGAAGGAACTCTGGCTAACTTCAGGCTCCGTCTATAGTTTATAAAGCAAACAACAATAACAAAAAAACATCTATTCGATCCCCAACGGAGTTGCCATTTTGTTTCTGGGAAAAATAGTGTCTTTTCGATCGACTAGCCCTCTAGGATTGGAAGCTATCCTAGAAACAAACAATCAAAGCAATTTGGGATTTCTTCTATGTTTGATAGATAAGAGAGAGGCAAAGGAACGAACCTGGATCTTCCACTCAGCTCCTTTCTTGATATCTCCCCCCCTTGACAGAGCTTGCAACTCCTCTCCTACTTATCCTGCTTAGAGAATACCTATAGAAACATAGCAACAAAGCACCGTCAAAGCATCTTGATCTATTATATCGTAAGCATTGCAGAATCAGAAATACAATGAACATACAATGGCATTCACAAATAATAACATTCACAATTGCACAATTGTATGGAAGAAAACTCAAAGAACTTTATTAAATAGAAGGGAGAATTACAACCCAGTTGTCTGATCCAACATCATCCTCCCAGCATCAAAGCCCTCTTCACCTCATGAAAAGAAAGATCACACCAACAATACAATGCTCTTTCTCAACCTCGAACTATTAGCACTTCCTTGGAAATTACAAAATTCCAACCCCTAAATCTCTCAGATGAGGGATCCATTTATAGACATGTGCAAGGGTGTGAGTCATCTCTAGGGTTTTGATTAGTGTCATTCCACTTGTTGTTTTTGGTTCCACTTGGAGATTTCTTGGATCTCTTGCTCATCCCTGGGTGAATTCAAATAGGCAAGTGTCAGAGGAGAAGTTTCTAGAAGATTCCATGAGCATCCACTTAGCAAATTATCTCAGACATTTGTCCATCCTCACTCATCGCACCTTACAAAAGGCCTCATCAGTATGATTCGCACCTAGCTAGTGTAGGAGTCAATATGCATTGCACCCTAACAATGGAGCAGTCAGTATGGTCCTATTTTGGCCAGTTCTGGATGGTTTTTCAGGTGGAAATTTTGGGGAATGATGTAATCAGTTGACCATGATCTTTTAGGGTATGAAACAACACTTTTAGGTTAAATATCCCTAGTTTATCGACATATAAGATTGGGGTTGCAGTGCCCAAATATTTCTATAATAGCAAGAAAAGCACATCAGGAGCTATCTTTAGTGTTGGGTTAGCAGCAATTTCTTGTTATAGTGGGAAACTAATATCTGTAGCACTCAATTCAACAAAGGTCGAGTATATGGTTTCTAGTCAAGCAGCATGCGAGGCTATTTGGATGAGGCAAATCCTAGTTGGACTCTTCAATCAGGGAATGGACCCTAATTTGGTCCACTTTGATAATCAAAGTTGTATTAAACTCTCTGAGAATCCATTGTTTCATGATAACTCCAAGCATATAAACATCAAGTACCATCACCTAAGAGATTGTGTGCAGAGGAGGATCATCATGTTATAGAAATTCCTACATAGGAGTAGTATGAAAACATTTTTACAAAGGCTTTGTCAAGAGGAAATTTTGAGTTCCATAGGAGCAGGATTACTGTGGTAAAGATCAATTTTATTGCTAAGATGGAGTGTTAAATTGTAGCAAGAAAAGGCTTCATTTGACTTGTGCCTTAGACAAATGGAGAAATTCGAATTTCCACATTAGCAAGATGACTTGTTACAATTATTAGGAATGACATGGAAGTATCTCTTAGTTAAACCATCCAACTCGATTTTGTGGGCTAGAAGTAGTGTTGTGCATGAGTTGATTGCTAAAATCTAGCAATCTAGTGGAGTTATTGTTAGTTAAACTTAATTAGCTTAGCTCTAGTCACAAACAAAGTCCGTAGGAGTTGAGTTGAGCAGTAGTAACTATTGTTAACTCATTGATTTCTTAGTTAATTGATCAATTTACTAAAAAAAAACCCTATTCATGCATGGAATTTGAATTTCCTACTTGAGGTGGAGGAAAAGGCACATTGTAATTATCAATTATGTACTAGTTGAGTGTACAGGTTTTGCATTGGAGTAAGTGATCAATTCCTCTTGGATTTGTGCAAGGAAATAGGGAATTCTCTTATCTTTTAGGAGCTAATTTCCTTAAGGATTGCACAAGGAAGTAGGAGGAAGGTTGAGGCCTATTTTGGCTAAGTGTTGGTTACAGAAGGTCAGAGAGAAGGATATCAGTATTGCAATGAAGGTGTAGCTTCAAGGATTGAAGTATTCATTGTAATAGATCCATATTCTCATCTGATTTAATACAAAACAAAGGAGTTTTTTCCAAATTGGGTTCCATAGTAAAAATACTATGTTCATTGTGATTGAATGGTTGCATGTGATTACATATGTTTCTATTGTATGTTTTCCTTTCCATAGATTGAGTAGAACAAATGTGTCCCTATTTTTTTCAGTTTGAATTCATTAGCAGCTACAAATTTCAAGCTATTTCTACATGTAACATCTCAATTCCCATCCAAGAAACACTACATACCCATAACTTGAAATTCACTAATTAATTCATCAATATTACCACAAAAGAAAATAATTTATGGTTTCATATAAACCATGGCTCATTACTAGTGTCCTTGTAAATCTACACAAACCCTACGATAATTCTACCAGCTAGGTATTAACCTCAATTTTGATTCCATTAAAACTTGTATAATTAATGAGTAACCAATGAAGTGCTTCAACCATCGATATTCACATAGAATTAGGGTTTACATTCAATAACTCAAAATCATATGTAACAATTATAATTATCGTAGACATAATAAACATGTATAATTGTAAAACAACATATAAATATAGTGCATATCATAATACATAGTCATAAGACCAAACCCTAAATAGTGTTTACAGTTAATTAGCACATAAATATAATGCATGGCATATAGATACAATAAATACCCAATTTAGGGTTTACCATTAGAACACATAAACACACAAAAAATACACATATAACATATCATCACATAGTGAACACTTACCTGAACGAAACGAGCAACTGGTTGTGGGCTCTCCACCTCACCCATCCATATACTCATGGTTCATAAATCTCAACCACAGGTCACTTCTCAGTCGGGGCTGCAACTCCATAAGAAATGGTGAGAACCCAAATATAACAATATATCCATGGCCAAGATACCAACCCAAAATTTATGACTCAGCCACAACACTCTACTTCTTTGACCTTGTACCTAAGTGACACACCCCTTCTTTATGCCCTAATAGTCCCTCGAAGATGCCCACCTTCTAGGGCACCTTACGACCATCCAATAACTTCTCAGCACAAAGATTACAAGAGCTCGTTTTGCCTCTAAGGCTTATAGACACCCTTCTAGGTCATAACTGACTCAGCTCCCATTTAATTCCATAACCCAAGAAAAAGGCTCACCAACTGGTAAATTGAGCCAAATCAGCTCCCAATCAGTTCCAAAACCCAATGCACAGACTCACTAGCTAGTTTCTAGGAACTAAGCTCACCAAAACTCCATTTGGTTCTAGAATCCAAGCATCGTAATAATCAACTAAAATTCCCTAGTTAGTCCAAAACCCAACACCTGATTCACCAACTAGTTCCTAACTAAAAGTCACTGTTCCACTCCCCGAACCATGGTTTAATGAGGAATATCAAAGATGATGATGGAATGAATGATGATGAACAGTTAACTATATGAGTCAATGATGAATAATGATGGTGAGGAATGGTAAGTGAATAATTTTCCCTAAATACCTTTTTAAAAATTCATGGCCCATATTCTCCATGTCACATGCAAGGCCTTTCTCCACCATCTGGCACCTCTTTAAAGCCACGTGGACCCCCAAGTGCCCTTTTTCCAAAAATTGAACACAAAAACCCATTGTTTGTCACCATGGTGTTGCACTGTTACCCATACTCTTTTTCGTGGAGTGGGCTCCATAACCAACCATTATTTTATTAATATAAAATATCTACAATATTTACAACATATTTTCAATCTTGGTCATTTGGCCATTTAACCAAATCATCATATATGTTTGGGCATGTTGGCCCTAAATTCGATATAGTATATCTACATGGGCATGCAAGCCACGTAATATAACACTCGCTCACTAGCCAAAACAACATCATACATATATTTACATTAATTATTCAGGGGCAGAACTGAGGTGTTACAAATCTCATCTTGGATACCATATCTCATATCATTGATGTATATGGCCACCTTTTCAACATTTTCCTCATTATGACCAACTCTAATGTTAAATCTGTAAAACTCCTTGGTATATTCTTTAATGGACATAGACTTTTCTCTAAGATTATGTAACTATTTAAAAACAATTACTTATAATCCTTAGTTGAGAACTTACCTTTAAATTTTTCCACCATTTTATCCTAGCTTTTTTATTTTACTTACATTTTCTTCTTTTTTGTTGAAAAACAAAAGAGAAATTCTCAGATTGATTTTCCTTGATTAAATAGAGAAAAAAAAAATTCCACATCAACTGACAACTTGGATGATGCTAACTTGTGTGACATGGCTTGTGTCACCTAGTTTACTCAGTAAATTTGAGTTGGAGGAGTTAGAGTTTAGTTCTACATGTTTGATTGCTAATTTGTAGCAATCAAGGTCAATTATCTAAGGTTTTTTTCAGTTAAACTAGTTCCAACCTTTAGAGGAACTAGTGGAAGGTTAGTTAAGCGGTGGGACTTCAGTCAAACTCAGTGATCATCCAATTAACTGATCAATCAGCCCAAAATAGCTAGTGCATGTAGAGAATTTGAGTTACCTAGTTGAAGTGGAGATTCCAAGGTAGTGTAACATCAGTTGTAGACTAGTCTTTAGTGTACAAGTGTTGCATGCAGTCAAATGATCAGCCTAATGAATTGTGCAATTCAATTAGATAAATTTCCTAAATAATAGGGGCTAATTCCTCAAGGAACAACACAAGGAAATATGAGCTCAAGCCGGGGAAAAAATTTGACTAAGTTTGGGTCAAAGGCCTTCAGTGAGAAGAGAGATAGGTTATGCACTTATAGGGTGTGCTTAGTTGAGAAAATCAAATGTAATACATATCTATTCATTTGATTAATGCAATCATGCATTGGGGTTTTCAGAAAATTACTTTCTCCAGAAAAAAATATTTATTGCATGTGTGTTATTTCTTCTTGCATGTCTAAAATTTTTGCTCTAAAATGTGAATTAATGTTCACAGGGCAGTAGAGTAGGTTTGTGTCTTGTGATTTTGATTAAAAATTCATAAGTAGTTGCAAATATACAGCCTAATTTCTACATGTTATTAGAGAGGGATTCACATTAGAGTAGGAAAATCCAAAGTTGTTTCTCAAAGGCTCGAATTTGAAGATCAATGTAGCAAGATTTATTCAAAGCTGAGAAGATGGCCTTCAATGGACTAAGGATAGAGTATGCCTTGGAAGGCACCTCAAATTTTGTTGGATAGAAGGACCACATGGAGGCAGTATTATATAACAATGGATTGCTTGAATATGTTAAGACAAATATTCCAAGACCACGACCAGTTGATGTCCAGGGCCTTTCATAGTGGAAGAAATATGTAGCCAAGGCAAGGAGAATAATCTTAGAGGGAGTAAAGGATCATATTGTCTTGAATATTCATGGAAAATAAACTTTATTTGTGATGTGAAAACCACTAAAAATTTCTTGAATATGTCAAGACAAATATTTGAAGACCACGAGTAGCTGATGTCTGGGACTTTGCAGAGTGGAAGAAATGTGTACCAAAGGAAAGGAGAATTATATTAGAGGGAGTATAGGATCATATTGTCTTGAATCTCTACAAACAAGCAAAAAAAATTGTCCACAATGTGGAAAGCAATAGAAGAATTGTTTGACAATAGTAGTGACCACGAGAATCTGTTACTCAAGGATAAACTTTGAAGTATCAAGATGCAAAAGAATGACACTATACTGTAGTATCTAAGTAGGTTCACACAATGTCATGATGAACTGGGGAGGGTCGTGTTACTTTACTTGAAGATTATTTGGTAATCCTAGCCCTTCTAGGACTTCCCAAGGGTTAGCATAGCCATCAAGATTTGATGAACGAGAGAGAGAAACTACTGAATTGGGAACACTTATGGTCTGATTTGGTACAGGAGGAAATAAGGTAGAATACTAGATATGGGACTTCATCCAAGGGCAAGGATGAATAAAACTTTGCATTGGATGTAAAGGAAAAGAAAGGAAAAGGGAATAAATCCCAATCCAAACCAAAATCCAGTCAAGGGGGAAAGAAGAAAGATTTCCCAAAAACTAAATGCTTCCATTGTCATGTATTTAGGAACTATGCCATGAAGTGTCCACACAAGAAGACAAGAAAGAAGACCTCAAGAGGAGAAGTAGGTGAAGCTTTGGCTTCACAGTTCAAGCTTGAATTTACCCTCGTTACATGCATGGCTAGCACAGTGATGGGGAGCATGTGGTACTTGGACTCAAGTGCATCGTTCCACATAACAAGGTGTAAATACTTTTTCAATGACCTAGAGGAAAAATATTTGCAAATGCACATCAATATGGGGGATGAAAAAAATTACAACACCAAAATTGGTACAATCACCTTTTAGAGGGAGTCGAGCTCCCCCCTCAAGCTCAAGGATGTCATGTTAATTCCGGGCCTAAATAAAAATCCCGCATTTGTTGTAGTTTTGGAAGACCTTTTTTATGATTTGATCTTCAGCAAATGAAAGGAATTCCTACGAAACATAGCCATGGAATAGGTGAAGAAGATCAAGGTTTATGTGAAGAACTAGTACAAGTAATATTTGGAGGATTGTGTTGCATTGAGCACAAAGGCGGAGAAGGTGTAGAGCCACAATTTCGGTGAACTTTAGCATATAAGACTTGGTCATGCATATCATGGTTCTTTGAATATCATACCCCAGATAACCATAGGCCTCCCAAAATGAGCACTTGAGCAGTAAGATGTATGCAAAGGATGTACTTTTGGGAAGTGCACAAAATCCACATTCCATGATCAGGATAGCAAAACACATGCAATCCTCAAAAGGATTCACTCTGATGTCTCTAGACATTTCTCAATAGCCTCCACTACCAGGCACAAATATTTTGTCATTTTTATTGATGACTTCTCATGGAAGTTTTGTATCTTATTAATGTGAAAGATGGATGAGACATTCTCCATGTTCATAGAATTCAAGGTATTGGTTGAGAAAGAAATGGGAAAGAAGGTGAAGGCTCTCAAGAGCGATAATGGAGGTGAGTACATGTTGGATGAATTAAAAAAAATGTGCAAAATAAGGCATTCGACGAGAGTTGACAACACCCCAAAACCCATAGCAGAATGGGATTTTTGAGAGAAAGAATCATAGCATTATGGGAGCATTGAGAGTGATGTTGCATGACCAAGGCCCACCTCTGCATTTGTGGACCAAGGCATGCAACGCAATATTCTATTTGTAGAACAGAGTCCTCATCATATTTTGGGAATGATTACACTAAAGGAGGATTTCTCAGTGAGAAAGTTGGATTTGTCGCACTTCAGGATTTTTGGGGCCTTTGTTTACTTCCATGTCTTCAAATAATAAAGGAAGAAGTTGGAGCTGACAGCAAAATTGGGGGTATTTGTGGGTTACACAAAAACTCCCCACAACTACCGTGTGTACTTGCGATCCCTCAAAATGGAATTTATGTGAAAGGATGTAAAATTTGAGAAAGATAAATCCATGTGGTGCTCTCTTGAGAGGGAGCTTTAGATCCCACCAGAAGAGGATCTTTTTTCTCCAAAGGAGGAGCCTTAAGAAGTTATGGAGTAGCCATAAGATGAGGAGTAGAGAGTGGAAACATCCACTCAAGTAGAACCATCCAAAGAAGGCAGAAAAAGGACTAGGGAAGCTAAGAGACTTATGCAGGATGTGATGGATAATGTGGGTGCTCCTTCAAATCAATACAGATGGAGAAGGTCACCAGATCGATACACTAGCTAAATGGTTCTAATGACTGAGCTTGTAGAGAATGAGTCATCCTCTTTCGAGGAAGAAGTATAGAAACTTGTGTGGGTTGATGAAATGGTGGAGGAATATGAATCCATTGTAAAGAACAGTGTTTGGGAATTGGTCCCAAAACCAGTGGACAAATCATTTGTGGGTTAGATATGGATCTTCAAGGTAAATAATGTAGTAGATGGAAGCAAAGAAAATTATAAGGCCAAATATGTGGCCAAGGGGTACTCTCAAGCTAAGGGGATTAACTATAAGGAGACCATTGCTCCTATAGCAAGGCACTCATCCATTAGATCAATTCTTTCTTTGGTTGCACAAATCGGGTGGAAGATCTACTAGATGGATGTAAAAACAACATTCATTAATGGATTTATTAAGGAGGAGGTGTATATCGAGCAACCATAAGGCTTTGAGACTTTTGGTCAGGAGTCTCATGTGTATAGACTCAAGTGAGCGTTTTATAGTCTCAATAAATCACCACATGCTTTGTACACTAGGATTGATAGTTATCTCATTGATTTTGACTTCAGTAAAAGTGAATCAGATGCAAACCTCTACCATATCTTGGTAGAAGGTAAATTATTGATTATTGTCTTATACGTTGATGACTTTATTTTAACTGGTGATGAGCAATTGATCAGATCTTGCAATGAATACCTTGCAAGAGAGTTTGAAATGAAATACATGGGTCTCACGCATTACTTCCTTGGATTGGAAGTATGGAAAGGTGATGGGAAAATTTTTGTATCTTAGGGAAAGTATGCTAAAAAGATACTTCAAAGGTTCTACATGGAAAATTGAAAACACATGGAGACACCTCTAATGACAAACTAGAGGAAAGAGGATGCCACTTCAGGTGAGGAAGTGGATGCTACTATTTACCGGTAGTTGGTGGGTTCACTTGTGTATCTTTTGAACACATGACTAGATATGTGCTATGTAGTTAACCAGCTAAGAAAGCTATGGTTAGGCCAACCAAATTATTTTGGAAAGTAGCTAAGCATGTTCTACGATACCTTAGAGACACTACCTAGTTTGGACTATGGTAGAGACAGATAGAGGGAGTGAAGCTATGTGGCTACACAGATGCAGGTTGGGTGGGGATTCCATTAGACTGAAAGAGTACATCAATTGGAATTTTCAGTGTTAGGTCTGCAATGGCTTCTTGGTACAACAGGAAGCAAATATCTATGGCACTCAACTCAGCATAAGTAGAATACATGGCTACCAGTCAAGTAGCGTGTGAGGTGATATAGATGATAAAGATACTTCTTGGGTTGTTTGGTCAAATGATGGATCCAACTGTGATCTACTGTGATAATTAGAGTTGCATCAAGATCTCTAAAAATCTTGTTTTTCACAATTGATCCAAGCATATAGATATCTAATATCACCATTTACGAAACTGTGTGCAAAGGCAGATAATGTTGTTGCAATACATTCCGACAAAGGAACAAGATGCTAACATTTTAACAAAGGCCTTGTCAAGAGGGAATTTTGAGTTCCACAGGTGTAGGATAGGGTTGGTTGATAATCCATTTCTCATTGAGAGGGAGTGTTGAAAAATGCAACAAGAAATTCTCAATTTGATTTTGCGTTGATTAAATTGAGAAAATTCTTGATTTTAACTGGTGATGATCATTTGATCAGATCTTCCAAGGAGGACCTTGCAAGAGAGTTTGAAATGAAGGACATGTGTCTCATGCACTACTTCCTCGAATTGGAAGTATGGAAAGGTGATGGGAAATTGTTTGTCTCTCAGGGCAAGTATGCTAACTAGATACTTCAAAGGTTCCACATGGACAGTTGCAAACACATGGAGACACCTCTAGCGACCAACTAAAGGAAAAGGATGACACTTAAAGTGAGGAAGTGGATGATACTTTTTACCAGAATTTGGTGAGTTCATTTATGTATCTTGTAAACACATGACTAGATATGTGTTATGCAGTTAACCAACTAAGCCAAGCTATGGTTAGGCCAACCAAATTAATTTGGAAGGTAGATAATCATGTTCTTTGGTACCCCAAAGGCATTGCCCAGTTTGGATTATGGTATAGATGGACAGAATGAGTGAAGCTATGTGGCTTCAAAGATGTAGATTGGGTGGGGAGTCCATCAGATCGAAAGAGTACATTGGGTGGAATTTTCAGTGTTGTGTCCATAGTGCTTTCTTGGTACAACAGGAAGCAAATATATGTGGCACTCAACTCAGCAGAAGAAGAATACATGGTTGCCAATCAAGAAGCATGTGAGGCGATTTGGATGAGAAAGATACTTGTTGTATTGTTTGGTCAAAACAGGGATCCAAATATGATCTATTGTGATAATCAAAGTTGCATGAAGCTCTCTGAAAATCGTGTTTTTCATGATCGATCCAAGCATATAGATATCTAATATCACCATTTACAAGACTGTGTGTAGAGGTGAATAATGTTGTTGCAATACATTCTAACAAAGGAACAAGATGTTGAGATTTTTAAAAAGGCCTTTTCAAGAGGGAAGTTTGAGTTCCACAGGTGCAGGATAAGGGTGGTCGATAATCCCTTTCTTGCCGAGAGGGAGTGTTAAAAAATGCAGCACGAAATTCTCAATTTGATTTTGCCTTGATTAAATTGAGAAAATTCAAATTTCCACATCAGCATACAAATTAGATGATGTTAACTTGTGTGACATGGCTTGTGTCACCTAGTTTACTCATTCAATTTGAGTTGGAGGAGTTAGAGTTTAGTTATGCATGTGTGATTTCTAATTTTTAGAAATTAAGATCAGTTATCTAAGGTTGTTTTCAATTAAACTAGTTCCAACCTTTGGAGGAACTAGTGGAAGGTCACCTAACCAATGGCAATTCATTCAAACTCAGTGATCATCCACTTAACTGATCAATGAATCCAAAATAGCTAGTGCATGTAGAGAATTTGATTTAACCAGTTGAGGTGGAGATTCCAAGGCAGTGTAACATGTTAATTTTTCTTAGGGCCATATTGTCCTTTACTTTGATAATTGCATATCTTTATTAACACACTACATTCATCCCGTAACATCATAACATTATTCATATTTACATCATCATTCAAAAACATATGAAACTATGTAGAAAGAAAAATAACAACATCATCAATGCAACAAAACATAAAGGAACAATAGAAGAAAAAAATTCACGCATAGAGACACTAGGATTGGTCGGAGACTAGGGGAAAACCCACTATGGGGACAACCCTTTCAAATTTTTCTCCTTAGTAGATTGTCATAAAATGATTCATCAAAAGAGAGCACAATGATCCATATATTCATCTATGCAACTAACCATCAAAACAACTACAACATCCATGGAATGAACCTAACAATGTATATACTCAAAATTTGATTTTGAAATTTTTATTGAACTGTCACTGTCTGTAATCAATTGTTGAACCCTATGGTCACCAAGAAAAATCATAGAAAGGCTAATATTTCATCATTTGATTCTCAGTCGCACGAAGGAGGAGTCATCTGAGTGACTATAGCTTCGTGATCGCTCTCTGAAGTACTATTACTGAGCGACTATGGTCAGAACTTCCTGGATCTTTCTCAAAGCCTCGATGTTATAACCCTATTTTCCACTCCATTATAGTGAGAGAAACCCAATATCAACTTACCTCATTTGTTTAGCTAAAATGTATCCCTTTTCCCATTTTCTTTTACTTATGTGAGATTTATCCCATGATAAAAGGGTGGAATTACATTATTTAGTTATTTCTCATAATTAATTTGCCAAAATATTATAATCATGAGATAATAATTATTTCATAATTGAGATAATTGAGAAAAATCTCATAATTGTGAAAAATGTTTCTAGAGTTTTACATTCCCAAGGAGGTCAACTTGACCCACTTGTTTATGAGTTGGCTAAGGATCCATTATTGGAGAAGTTTCCTAACTTCTCAAGCCCCTAGTTGTCTAGGTACATTCTCTTGAAGGATAGAAAGAACCTTTATAATCTCACCAAGAGGAAAGGAGGAAAGAGAAAAGTATCCAAAAAATATTGCACGAGAGCTTTGTTGTATTGGGAGAGGAGACCATTCTACAAGCTGGAGGAGAGGATCTTATTTGTTGAAGATATATTGATGTACTTTCACTTATATGATTAATAGAAATATATGTTTCTTCCCTGTATCTATTTGCATTCAACGTCCTTTATAGTTTTTTCTATGATATTTTGATCTAACGATCTTCCAAGGAAGATGAATTGTTGTCTCAAATTGTTTGTGGTTGTGTGTTGGGATCAAGATCAAGTGTGGATGAGGTAGATTGCTCAAGTGGAGTGTGGGAATCTGCATCAGATGCAAAATCCTTCCCCAACCTGCGAGGAGGTCGAGTGAACACATATTTCCTTGTAGTATATAAAGCTAATTTCTTGATGTATGTTTGATCATTTTGGTTGGGACACTATTATATATCTATTGGTCTTTCCTTTTTCTATCTAGTTATTTCAATCGGGAATGAGATCACTGAGCAATATCTCCTTGCATAATTAAATGCAACATAATTGGTGCTTTCAATGAGAGAATTTTTCTTTTGCCCTCTTTGTTTTAGATATCCTCTTCTTCTTTATGTTTTTTGGATTTCTCTCATTCCCATTTATTTCTCTATTGCTTTTTAGATTCATTTTGTTCTCCATTTATTGTACTTACTTCATATCTGAGTTGATCTTAGATCTGGAGTTTTATTCTTGTTTTTTCTATAGAAGAATAATAGATCGTGAATTTAAAATCAAATTCTGGAATTTTTTGTACATAATTTGATTGAATTTACCACATATCTAGATTCCTCTCATAGTTTCATCCAAAAACAAAAAAGCAATCATTGAAAATAGACTCGGTATGAGGATTTTATGGCCAATTAAAGTTAGCTAGTCGAATTGTTTTCCCCAAACACTCCCATCAGGAGTCACCCATGTGTTTGAGAGATCCCAGACACTCCCGTGCAGTTAGTGAGTGAGCATCCAGTTGCTCTATTCCCTATGTTTTACATGCATCTGGGCTTTTAGCTCTAAAAAAACAAATTTTACTTCTTGAAGTTTTTACTTTTTTTTGCGTAGTTTAGGCCTCCTGCTTACTTGTTGGATCTGGTCCAGATCTGTTTTTGTCTATTTGATTTCCTTAGATTGGTCATTCTTCATTGAGAGAATTTTTTGGTCTTCTATTTGGAATTGATCTTTTTGTCCTTCGATGATCTATTGGAGATCTATTTGATCTATGGTTTTTTGTTGTTGATCAATTTTTGTGTGTCTGATTTGATCCATTTTGATCAGTTTTCCAAGGTTTTCCATTACCCTTTATCTTTCAAGGTGCTCTTGAAGTTTTGTTGGATGCTTCAGGTTGAGGCTTGATTTTATCCTCTAGATCTCATTTTCAAATTTGATAGGTTGTTTTCAGTAACTTTTTATACCTGATCTACATTTCACTTTCAGAATTTTGTGGCTTTTGCTCACTTTTGTCACTTCTTGTTGGGAAATCTCTTTCCTCTTTTAGTCATTTTCATCAAAATCGGTGGTGTTGTGATTGGTTGTGCATTTTTCATCTAGAGAATTTATTTTGAGTGTGTTTTCATTCCTTTGTATCACCCTCATTTGGTATTGTTTAGGCCTTCCTGTCTCTAGGGTCTGGTTTTGACATTTGTAGAACATTGGCCTTAGTTGAGCCATTGTGCTACAGCCCTAACTTTTTTACATTTCCTTCCTTCTTCCACTTTTGGCCTTTGGTTTGATTTCTTTGAGTGTGTTTATTTGATTGGCCTTTGTTTTCCTAAATGTGGTGCTTTTGGAGTGCTTTGCGTTCTTGCTTGGGAAATTTGCTTTGGTATTTTGTCGATTATTTTGATTTTCTTTTTGGTTTGTTTTTGGGTCATTAATTCACATAATTTGGGATACTTTACATTTAGTAAGATTTAGTGATAGATGCTTCATAATAGACATTGGTGTGTTATGAAAACTCTTACCCTCCTGTAATTAGCATTCATCGAAGGGAAAACAAAAATTGCATATAGCTACATTAGGGTGACTAGCAAAGATTCATTCACACCATCTTAGTTTCACATCGCATCTCATTTGTGTAAATAAAAACCACTTAAAATCAACGTGATAATAAAATTAACTAGACTCATCTTTTATTTTCTACTAGTAATACACCAACACTAGCTTAGGCTAAGGTCTTAGAGATAGGAGTGTGAGTTCACTGCTTCAAGACTATAAAATCAACTTAGAAGCTTGTAGTAGGGGGTTAAATCCATTTGTAGTAGTGTGGTCTAGGAAGCCCTCCTCACAAAAGGATCAAGCACGAGGTCACACTTGGGCTAGGTGAGGTGACATGACCCATTTTTCTTAGTTTCACGTGGCGTGATATAGCGAAATTTGCATGCATACAGATGATGTTATTAGCATTTCTTGTAGCACATGGGGACCACTTGGGAGGAAAATATCAAGGTGATTTCATTCTTAACTCCATTTTGGAGATAAGTGTCCTACCCTTGCATGTTGATTTTTCTTGCAACTGTACCCCTAGGTCATGTTATTATCGGTGGTAACCATATTGGACTATCTCTTAGGGCTCATACACAGGTGCAGCGTCGAGTTCGTTTTCTTTGTACCTGAGACAAATATTAGTCATACTCTCTCAGTCCTCTCGGAGGGTTCCCTACAGCTAATAAGGGCACATACACCAAGTTCACAACTAAAAGGGATGGGAAACAGGTCGCTAGTATAATTGCTCCACCACCAGCTTCTTTGTATTCTAATCTGTGTGTGTTATCTTCTAGGACAATTCTAGTGTGTGTTGTTTGTTCTAAGTCGGTAGTTTTTTTCCTTAGGGTGCTTGCACTAACGTAATCATGTTTAATTTACAATTTATCAACCCAACTAAATTTGTTTGTCAACAATCATTTCATCTTCATAGTCTGTGTCCTGAATGAGGTGGACTTATTACTTTTGCATGAAGAGTGCATGTTGGTGCTCAAGACTTAGACCACCATATAGTCTTGGAGTCTATACCTAGTCCTTCTGGTACTAATCTTATTTCTATTGAGACTTTGGTGGATGATTGTGAATCTCCTTCCAACCCACCTTTGAATGATCCATTAGGACCTGAGGTATTGCACTAAACCCTGACGGTTCTACGCCAATTTACACTAACATACCTTTTTTAGTTTTCTATCCTATGGTGAAGTTTGAGACCTCCTTGCCTTCAACATTGATAGTATTAGCTACCATGTCATCATTACCGTTGTTTTGGGTGGTTATACCTACTCCTTTGTCCACACCTCTCACTTCTTCTTGGGGCAGTCCACTAGTTTCTTCTAAAAGTCCCACAAATTTCTTGAATGTCTCCATGCACACACCATCTACTATGCTGACCATGGTGTCTCAGCCTAGTCATATGGTAGGTTTAGGAATCTTTGCACCACACTTTTCCCAACCAACTATTTTTGTTCCTCAGTTAGGCATGGTTACTTCTAGTAAAATGTGGGGGCTATCACCAGTTGTTCTTGGTCAAATGGGGGGTAATGTTGATTCTAGTATGTCACAACAATTCGCTCTTTGGAGGGGTGCCACCTACCAGTACTTCTACTAGAGGGGCTAGTTTACCTGGGGGGCAACCTTGCTGCTAGTACAATTTCCCACATAGGTTACCCCCCTTATGTTGGTCCTACTACAAAAATTGATCCTTCTTCTATCCCTAGGTACAACCCCATCAGTAGACATGATCTTGGGGGTCCTTTGCTCTCTATTGGTACATATCCCAAGGGGAAACATCCATTTATCAGTCATTCTGGCCCTCAGTAGTCTTATGTTAGGGCTAACCCTTTCTTTAACCAGTATGTGCATCATTATACTCCTTATATGGGGGGACCACACGGTTGGTCGGTGGCTTCTCCTACCTATGACCCATTTAATCAACTTCACAATCCATTTTTATCTTCTCTTGATTTACTAGATTTGGTGAAATTGACTAATGACCCCATCCATCATGATCCCTAGTGGCCACCCATGCCTACCAAATTGCCATCAAATATTCCCAAGTTTGAAGGAAATCCTAGGGAGAATCCAAACACTCACATTACCACATATCATTTGTGGTTCTCATCAAATTTTGTGGTGGATGATTATGTTAAATTTTGCTTATTCCAACATACATTGATTGGGTATGTCGCAAAGTGGTATATTGAGTTAGATATTGCATCCTACTTTGACTTTTCATCCCTAGCTCAAACATTTTTGACACACTTCAAGTTACCTACTCGATATGAAATCAACTTTGAGCTCTAGGATAATTTCAAATAATATGATGCCACATTAATTCCTGATCATTTTCATGAGTGGCATCACCGCAAGAGGTTGGTGAGAACCAAGTTACCTAATGAGATATTGTGTAAATGGTTCATCTGATCTCTCTGACCTCAATTGCTAGGGATGTTTCCATGTTTAGATTTGTTATCAAGGACCAAGTTATTTTAGCCACCCAATAGTTGGATATGATCTATTCACAATCAGGTACACTCTATGAAGTGTTGTCTAATGCCCCTAGGCCTTTCGTTGATCCTCCAAAAATTGTTCCTAGCCCACATAGTGATGTCGTGATCAAGTTTGTTTCTAATTCCATGAGCCAACTTTCTGCCTAACTAGGGAAATTGATTGTAACATCTTAAGCCTCAGCAAGTGCATTTGGCTCTGCTAAAGCACCCTCTCCTGAGCAGTCCACCAATGTTCTAACAGTGAATTCCACTCAACGGAAGAAAAACCCACAATCTAGTGGTAAATATAATAATAAGAGAAATAAACAAAAGAACCAAAATGTTTAGGAATCCCAAACCAACCTTCAAAATCAGGGGGGAACCAGTGAACGTCATTATAAAATCAAATTCCCTTGTAAAATTTGTCAAGGCAACCACCTCACTCATGATTTCCCTCGAATGGATGAAGTCCATAAGCTTATTTCACCACCATCTACTCAACAGTCTGATGTTTTGACTCATCTGTTCCTTACACAACCTCAGGAATAGATGGTTGCTCAACCTCCTCTACCTATGCAAGGGGGTAATGAGGGGTCATTTTCTCATCCCACCCATAGTTCATTTGTCTTTATGTGCAATGAAGATGTAAATGTGATTACACAAGCTAAACCCTATGATGTTCCTTAGTTGACTTCTCTCTTTGAGGACTCACCAACTCCAGCTACCTACACTGGACCTCTCACTTTGGATAAGCTTGTGGAACCTGTCTATTGCCCCCCCAAAGGTGTTCTTCATAAGATGACACATAATCCTTCTGCTAGGGCTTCTCAACATTATAGTATTGTTTAAGATCTTTCTCAGGCTCCTTGTGCCATGTCTACCTTGGAGGACTTGCAAAGTTGTCCTCAACAGTGCTAGGCCTTATTGTCTGCCATTGGTGGAGTTGATATGTCTAACTCTAGTCTCATCGACTTTAATGTCGACACAGTCACTCCTCGCCTTTCCCATCATATTTATTTTCAAATCATTGTGCATATTTTCCACAAGAATATTCATCGCACTTTGGTGGATGAAGGCTCTTCCACGTGTGTTATTTCAGTATCATGCTAGAAGGATCTTAGCTCTCTGGCACTCGCCACATCTAACACCACTCTCCAAGCCTTTGATGGTCACAAATTTGTACCTAAAGGGGTTATTCCAAAATTTTCCATTGAGTTAGTGGGAAAATTTTCTATGTCGATGTTGAATTCATTGACTTCCCTTTGGACTATAGCCTTCTCCTTGGTCATAGGTGGTTCTAGGCCATGATCACAGTTGTCTCATCTGTATTTCATGTCCTTTCCTTTCCTCATGAAGGCAAGATTGTGACCATTGACCAACTGGACTATTGTGTGCCATCAACCCAACTTACCACTACTAGGAACTCAATCCCACTTGTGGGAGATAGCCTTGGTCATTATCAAAGTGTTGGCGTGGTATTGTTTAAAAGCTCATCTCTTGTTTGGTTGTTTCCTCAATTACCACCACCTGAAATTCCTTCATCCTTATCTAAAGCTCATATGCATATGATCTCTTCTGACACCTATGAACCCCATCAAACTCCTTATCCTTAGGTGGTGTCACTTGATATTATGGAAGTGGATCAAGCTAGTGAGAATCCTTTGCCACCTATTGTGGAAGAGATTGCCTCTCCGACAATGTCGTCAATGCCTCTTGATGCTAGTCAAACAATACATCCCAATCTAGAATATGATCAAGTTTCTTTACCCACACAAGTCATCCCTCCACTTGTTCCACATGACTCCATTAATGACAAACCCCCCTAGGTAGTCAACTTTGAGGTCATGGATCTATCCATTGATAATCATAGGGAGATTATGCATCTTCCTACATCTAGTCTGCTTAATTTGGAACATGTATAGCTCAATAAACAAAATCTTGAATCGACCACGGGGCATCTCCTTAGCCTTCCTTGGAATTCCACCATGGATCAAGTCAAGTCTTGGGATTCCATTACCAAACTTGCTAACGAATTGCCTACTTTCTCACCACCTGTTGACAAGAACCTTGTACCTCCTTTATGTCTTGATCCTCCCTTATGTCCTCAAGTTGATTTCGAGAGTGCAACTATGTTAGATTGTCCCTGGCATGGTCAACCTTTCTAGATTGGGAAGTTTTACTTCCTTTGGCATGGCCCCACATCAGTGTGCCATATGGTACCTCCACTCCTCCATGAGTTCGCATATAGAAACCCTTGGTCTGTGTCTGACTGTGAGCACACTTTAACGTGACCTATTGGTGTTGCTCTTATACATATTGTACATGGGAGTGTGATCCTTTATCTTCTTTTTTTTTTATTTGGTGTGTGATGCTAGTATTTTTCATGCCTTATTTATGCCAAAAATCCAAAAAAATAAAAATGAAAAAATGAAAATAAATAAACCAAAAATATGTAGTCTTTATTTTACCTAATACATGTTTATTTCTTTCATTCTTTTATTTAACCATGGGTTTCATCTTTCTATATGGTTTTTACAAGACATGGTGGCATCTTTATTGCGACATCCATTGGACCTTAGGTGTGTTTCTCTTGAACTTAGCATATAGTGGTATGTCATCTATCACTATAACCAATGCATTATTAACTGTTAGTGCCAAAGTTTTTCCTTAGGTATGACCCTGTCAAGTTTCAACTTTAGCTACATTCCTTTATGCATGTATAGCTTGGCACTAGAGCTTACCTAATCATGGATACCCTAGCTAGCACATTTTTGTTGTCTTGGTGTCCATGCATTTATTTTATATTATTTTCAAAATTCCTCCTTCTGACCTGCCATGACCTAGAATATGAGCCTCATGTCCTCTTCTTCATCTCTTTTTTGGCTATACCACCACTTTTCTCCCTTGTGATTGCCACTTTTTATCAGCCTACTTCTGCACAATGATCCTTGGTTTCTCTCTTCTATCGTCATCATCTGCTTAGCCTACCATCTGCTTTCACTTGGTGTTTACCCTTTCTTTGAGAAACCACTGTAATGTGTGGTCCTATTAGCTCTTCTCTTGTCGTCATTGTGTCATGAGTAGTTCCAACACTACCAGAACTAGTTGCTACCTTGTATACCACTCATTCTTCCAGGAGGAATTTTCCTTAAGCTCTTTTTAGACTCCTTAAAATAGAAAATATTTTTGAGTGAATTTGTCTCCTTCATGCTTGTAAAAGTACTTGAAGGTTTGTCTGCCTAGTACAATTTTAACCCTTTTCTGGACTGGGATAGACTAGTTATGAAAAAGGAATACCCTTGTCTATTGTGGCTAGGAGGTTCCCCCTTTACACTTTTATCTCTTTTTGGGGCTTGGGGAACAAATTTACGAAAAATAAACTTATAAAAAGAGAAGGGAGGGAACATATTTTTTTGTTAGTCACCAAATGGCAGCCTCAGTTGTGTTGCCCTTAAACATGGCACATGTCTATTTCATTATCTCACAGTTGGCTTTTAGCTTGCCTAGGAGTCATAGCATCCATACGAGTCTCTTTACTCCTCTAGTTAGTTACTCTTCCAGTCATATGGAGCATGCTTCAATGCTTCTTGCATCATTGCATGATATCACGTGGTGCTCATTAGTCATGTTGCCAAGTCACTATTGTGTCATGCCACTATGTTTTCAAGGGAATTCTCATCTTGTGTCATCCATACTCAGTAGCCTATTGAACTTTTTGAGTTGGTCATCCCTATATTAGTTGTACTTCATCTCATAGCTTCATCCATACATCACATCATCCTGGTTTGTTCCATGTCGACTGATGGGGGATACAATAAGGCCCTCCTTCGATGGATCTTCTCATGTCAACTTCAGCTCATTATCCAGGAGCTTGATCTAAGAATTGATGGTACCTTGGAGCTTGCAAACCTCAGTGATAGGCTTCCTTGTGATCGAAAGTGGGTTTACATCATTGGCACCCGATTCGTCGATTTCACTGGTGTTTGATATTAGCTCATCTATTCACACTTAGTGGATCGTACTAGGTATCTTGGGGTCCATTTTCCTCATTGGTAGATTCCCTCACATCTATTACTATTTTACCTCATTGGCTGGTAATCAGGCAGTTTCTGCCAATGTTCGACTTTAGCTGATATATTCACATGATGTAGATTCGTACGATCAGGGTTATGTTGAAGACCTTGAGTTAGGAACACCTCACTCTTATATGGAATCCTTCCTAGGTTGTGTTGGAGTTATATATCATTTATATACTTTGAGGGCTATCTGGGATACTTATTTCTCTTTCATGTGTCCATAGTACTACTGATGTATACTGTGACATAGATCCACAATGTATCTATTGGTGGATATGCTCTATTTATCAAGTCGCATGGATCCACTGTGTATGTATTTGTGGCCATGTTCTCGCATTTCATGTCATGGATCTGCAGTATATTTTATGGTATCCATGTTTAGTATTTTCTTATGATTGAGCATGGGTACACCCACCTCGAGTATGTTATCAACATAGTTGAGACTTCAAAACTTGAGTTCCTCTGATCCAGCTTCGTAATCTTGGCTCCTTCCTCCAATTTTGAGCATTGAGTATTATTGTAATGCATTTCGACCATTAGTTTCTCTTTTTACCTCATGCATTAGGGGGTATCTATTATAACCCTATTTTCAACTCCATTATAGTGAGAGAAACCCAATATCAACTTACCTCAGTTGTTTAGCTAAAATGCATCCTTTTTCACGTTTTCTTTTACTTATGTGAGATTTATCCCATGATAAAAGGGTGGAATTATATGATTGAGTTATTTCTCATAATTAATTTGCCAAAATCTTATAATTATTGGATAATAAGTATTTCATAATTGAGATAATTGAGAAAAAGCTTGTAATTGTGAAAAAGATTTCTAGAGTTTTCCATTCCCAAGGAGATCAACTTGACCCACTTGTATATGAGTTGGCTAGGGGTCCATTATTGGAGAAATTTCCTAAATTCTCAAGACCCTAGGTGTCTAGATACATTCTCCAAAAGGATAGATTGGACCATTGTAATTTTACCAAGAGGAAAGGAGGAAAGAGAAAAGTATCCAAAAAATATTGCACGAGAGCTTTGTTGTATTGGGAGAGGAGGCCATACTACAAGCTAGAGGAGAGGCACTTATTTGTTGAAGGTATATTGATGTACTTTCACTTATATGAATAATATAAAGATATGATTATTCCCTATATCTATTTGTATTCAACATGATTTATAGTTTTTTCTATGATATTTTGATTTAATGGTCTTCCGAGGAAGGCCACTTGTTGTCTCTGTTTATTTGTGGTTGTGTGTTGGGATCGAGATCAGGTGTGGATAATGTAGATCACTCAAGTGGAGATTGAGAATCTACAATAGACCCAAAATCCTTCCCCAACCTATGAGGAGGCTAGGTGCACACATATTTCCTTGCAGTATATAGAACCAACTGCCTGATGGATGTTTGAGCATTTGGGTTGGGACACTATTATATCTCTATTGTTCTTTCCTTTTTCTTTATGGTGATCTCAATCAAGCATGAGAACATAGAGAAATATCTCCTTGAATAATTAAATTCAACACTCCTTCGCACCCTTTAAGATGTTATGTGAGTGAATATAGTAACCCAGTCGCTCTCTTAAGCCTGATATGTGAGTGACGAGGGTCGAATCTAGTTTGAGGTGAGCATGTGACTACGATTCTAAAACCCTAACCCTCAGTCACATGCATAGTGAGATGTTCGTGTGACTGGAAGGCTCCAGTCACACTCATGAGCCTCTACGATAGAAGTTGTAGTTGAAACCTTCCGTTGTTGTACCTATGACTATGGCCCAAAACCCTAGATTTGAAATGCAAGCTTCGGACCCTGCAATTTCACCTTAGAGTGAACCTATTCTTCCACGGAAAAGCCTCAAACCTGTGTGAGCCAAAAACTAAGATAGGAGAGTGTATTATGATTGTGTCCAAATGAGGTAGAGGTCACTTGTATTTATAGCCTTCCAAGAGGATCCACTTTTCTTTAAGGCTGACCTTATCAAATATGCACATGAGGGTTTTTATTCATAAATACACCTTCCCTTATCTAATTTGAGTGATATTTAGGTCAATTTTGGCCCTCTCAAAAAGAGGAATTCAATTCAATCATTATCTCCATCAGGTGAGATGTCCAAAGTCGAATTTGACCACAGTTTCATATTTTAACACTCCCTCTCAACTAGGGATAATTCCATCTCCATCATGTTATGTGTATCCTATCACCAAATCATATCCAATCTCAAGTACATCCTCAACATGTATCATCATTGATCATATAAATTGCTCTCTTTCTCATTCTTTCTTATCTATTGATTGTCCTTGATCGTATGTTAAACATTCTCGAATCTAAAAGAATAATAATTTGTTACTAGAAGGGAGCTTAATCTACCACCCTCTATTCATCAAGTTGTTACCTGGTATCTTTGTCAATAGGCTACTATCCAAGAATATCAGTGGGAATTTAAATCTACAATATGTATCATCATCAAATAGAATACCATCAAGGAGCACATATCAACTTGGAACCACATCGGGGAGCACATCTCGACCCAGAGTCTCATGGGGAAGCTAGTAATATGACCTCATATCAAACAATAGGATATACAAACAAACAGGGGAGCACATCTCAACCCTAGAATCACATCAGGGACCTCAATCTCAACCCAAAACTACATAGGGGAGAAAATATCAACCCAATAATATTTCCTATTGATTTTCCCAGTGATGAATCTAAGAAGTCATGTCGTAGAACACCTGCATCCTAATCGACTTGATTTGTGCACCCCAAGTACACTCTAAACCTGTTGGCCAAATAGGGAGCGATGCTCCCAACAAGCCCTACTTGTGGGTATGATGCCAACTGGGGTATACTCTACATAAACCATATAGGGGAGCAACATCTCCAACCCTATGGGTAAAAAATAGGGGTGATACCCTATTTTCTAGAGTTCCCTTGACCCTAGGAGCCCTCTATCTTAATTGCACGCTGTGGGAACTCAAATAGAGGAGGAAGAGTTGACTCAACGTCCTTGATCAATGTTGTTGTCATCATACTTGTATCTAGTATCATCTTGATCATTATATTGTAATAGCAATAGTATCATGTTCATAAAAGACATCAAATTGAATATCATATTAGAATATATATATATATATATATATATATATATATATATATATATATATTATATAGATATATCACAAAAAGGATACCATAGTCATCCTCCCTCTCAAGGATGTTCCAACCACCAGCCTAAGCTTGTCTTGTACAATAGCACTGTCACAGTATATGAAGGTAACTCAATCCCATCTATATGTCAGATTCTCAGCCAATCAGTTCCCACTTTTTGTCATCATAATGTATCCATGTCATATACGGATCCTACTCAGACGGCTCTCCAAGGAGATTCTTCATCCTACCTCACAGTTATCCATGCTAGAAACATCGTATTGAACCTCGATTATGATATTCAGCTCTTACACAAGATATCATGGCAGATCTCATACTAAGGCAACATCCAAATGTGATCATCTCATCAATAACAATCCTAATCATCATCAATACATCCAAGTAGTCACATATCATAGGAAGAATGTCTCAGACCAAAATTAGATCTTCTCATGCAAGTATCTCAAAAGATTCTTGGCAGAAACTCAATGTGAGTGAAGCAGCTTAATCACGAACTCATTCAAGTTCTATGTACATTATATATCTATAAATAAATAAATAAATATATATATATATATATATATATATATATATATATATATATAATATATATATATATATATATATATATATATATATATATATATATACAGATATATATATATATATATATATATATATATATATATATATATATATATATATATATAATATATATATATATATATATATATATATATATGTATGTATGTATGTATGTATGTATGTATGTATGTATGTATGTATGTAGATACATACATACATACATACATACATACATACATACATACATTACATACATACATATATATATATATATATATTATATATATATATATATATATATATATATATATATATACAGATACACACACATAGATGTATGTTCAAAATGGAACATCAATTCTTCAATCAACTATCGGTTTCCATGTTAAGTTCAACAATATCTCTTCACAACATCTTGCAATTCAATTGGAGTGTTGAAAGATTTGGATTTCCACTTTCCCATACTTCTTTCAATAGCTTCACAATATCGATCATCTTTTTCCAACTTTAGAAACCAATTCATCATGCCATGATTTATCATTCTAGCTTCAAATCCATCTCCCTCTTACTTAGATCATCAGAGACTCATTACTTGTCAATAGTGGACCATCAGCATATAAAACCAAAACCAAAATCAAAATCATACCTTGGAGCACTTATCAAGTAGATATTTGGATTAACACATCATCTTGACTTCATCATATAACTGTGAATGCAAACACATCAAGATCGAGGAGCTTGCTTCATACAATGCTCTCTACAAACATAACACTTTTCCAAACCAATATGCTCAATATTGTATAATCAAATCAACTAAGTCGTCTTATCAAAGTTTTGATGCCATATCAGAACCAATATCAAAATCATCAATATATTACAATATCAGATTCTTTACACCAAGTGACAAGTAGAGCTCTCATCAAGTCAAGACTTCATCTATTTTCATGCCAACACGATGTCTTTAGAAATATCAACCCAAATTTCATCCAAATGTCAATTTATGACTTTAAGTCAATAAGTAGTAATTTCCCAAAAAGTATGATCATAATATAAATCACTCAATACATACACCAAGAACAAGTTATGTAGGTTCCATCCATTTATTATCATATTACTTCACACTGAATCATAGTTGTCAATAACCAATGTTCTAGGAACAAGGAAGCCAATACAAAACCATTACCAAATACTAATATTGGTCATTTGAAGTTACTATGCTCATATATCATTCTCATCAAGGCAAATCATTAACCGTCAAATAAAATCATTAGTCATTAGGTCAAATCCCAAATTTTCTATCATAGTGAGATCTATATTCCAAAACATATCTCAACATAAAATCAAATTTCTAAGTCATTATCAAGCAACATGAAAAGACTGAAAACACTGCTCTTCTATTTCAATCAACCAGATCATGTCAAACTCTTATAGCACAAACTTCAAGAATAATGACATATTTATATGGATGAACTGGTCACCTGCAAAAAAAAGTTCATTCTATATATTTATATCATAGTAAATATTCAAACTTTCCTTCTCATAGATATTTATGTTCTTTGCTCCACATTTGTAGGGTTGACATCCATCAGGTGAACATCTGATTTCATGCACAAAAATTCATTTTTGCATCCAGCAAGCATAGTCGCACCCATAGGCCTTCCTTTGTGTGTTCGAGAGACTATAGTCACATCCTTGAACTTACTTATGTGCAGCTGAGAGACTACAGTCACACCTGTAATCCTGCTTCTATGCACTGAGGATTAGAGTAAGGTAAAAGTTTCTCACCTTAGATCATAACTTTGTTACAAATCATCAATGTTAGGTATTTGACTATCCATACCCATAAATCATATTTTAACAATAAAGAGTATATAATGAAAATGAAAATAGGAGAAGGGATATTATGAGAGTTTCTCCCTCTGAATGGGAATCCAATTTAGTCATCTTCATTCATGCCATCAACCTGTCTATAATGCATCAGCAGATTTGTTAGATCATAAAGTCAAACATATATCCATCATGGTCATAACATGTAAACAACATTTACTTCATCATCACATCATGTCATCAATATTTTGTCAAGGGTTAGAGTCACATGATAAGGGAAATGTATGACATCACACTTCAAATATCATGAACACAATATCACTTAAATAGATTAATCCACTAAATCAAGTCATCCAAATTTACCATAGGGTATAATTACTAACTTGCAAAGGTCAACAAGAAAATTATGAATATCAAACTTATTGTTAGACATCTATCATCATGGTTACCATGCTTATCGTTATCAATAGAATTAAGTCAATGTTGAAAATGCAACAAGATGATGGAGCTTAGTGAAAAGAAGTCGCCTTCACTAAGTGGTTCCGCAGGCTATTTTTGGCACAAAGTCTATTTTTAGACATATGGATCATGGTCTATGAGTTGCAGGATGCTATTTATGGATGATTGGTCATGTTGGTAAAAATAGATGGAACTCTATTTTTAGACATATGGGCGGAGTCTATTTTTAGACTGCTAGTAAAAAATAGAACAGTCGAATATTATTAGCTCTTAATAATATTTGGACTATAAACATTATCTTATCCTCTTGCAACACTTCAATTCAAGCTATGGATGTGGCACCATGCAACTGCCAGAAGGAAATACACTTTTCTTATGGGTTAGTTGAGCTATTGCATGAAGGACTTCAGTTAGAACTCAAGTGATTGAGTTTGGTGGAGTTGATTGAGGAGTTGATGGAGTTGTGTTAAGTTTGGCTTAGTTGAACTAGTTGTATATTAGTCTAACTAACAAATACACTAGTGATGAGTGCTGTGAATTAATTATTAATTAATTCACTAATTATTAACTCATAAATCAACTAAAGAATACATCAGTTAACTCAGTGTATGGACAGTTCAGTGGAGACAAGTGTTAGAGGTGAGTGAAAGGGCAAGACAGCTGTCAGTTGTGACTATAGTTGTGCATGAGATTTGCACAATCAATGGATTGAGATTGACAATGAGGATTGTGTAGTGCAACACAATGGAAATATGAGTTTGGATCAGCCATTCTCATCTATTCTCAATAGGTATTGCACAGTGGAGGCAGGCAAGCAGTGGAGGAGATTTGAACCTGTGATTGATTCAGATTTGAGCTAGTTTGTGTGTAACAGGTGGAGATAGTACTGAGTACTTGTGAGGAGTATTGTACTATGTATTGTTACATGTTCTCAATCAATATAATATACAGATAGTTGGGGGTTTTCAGCTGTATGCTTTCCCCGGGTACATACTGTGTTGATATGTGTGATTGATGCTTCAATGTGTGCATGTGATTGATATTTTAATTCCATAAATTGATGATCAACGTAGAGGAGGTTATGTGTTATGCATGTATTCCAAAATTAGTGTATAATCAGGATAATCTCTGTGAATAAGTGTCATATTATTCAAAAATTCTACACTAATAGGTTCCATCTATTTATAACCCCTACAACTACGGGCTGCCTTGCCTCTCCATGATTTTGGGTTTGTTCCCCCGCCTCTTGGTGCACTAAACCCTGGTTACCGTCTTCTACTAATGCCGCTAGATTGGGCACGTAACTAACTCCTCTGATTTTTCCTCTAAAATCCACTGATACTTTGGCTATGTCTTCATGATGGGCCTTGAAAAATTGGAGCGATGTTGCTCTTGTCAATTCCTCCTAAGTGTAGTTTCCATGGAAATTGAGGGATTCTCTAGTCTTCTAGTTTAAAGGGATCTTGCATGCAAGGGTGCTATCTAACCTTTCCCCCCAATAGCTTCTAAATGTCCCAAATCCACTACCAAGCACAACTTTAACCCATCATTTCCCCTAACGTTGCTACTTATAACAATATCTACCAACCCTCTATTGAACATACCTGATGCATGAAAATAACCATTGTTGTTTAAGCTTACACGGTTTTTCGTCCTCACATCTGCTGCACCTCCCGCCAAAAGCGTCGTTGTATCTTGACTTTCATAGAATTCCTTGTCAGGACCCAAAACCCCCTCCATTGTATCACCATGCTTGCCATCTTCCAAAAACCCTAATCCGTCATCCTAGTACCAGTCAACCACTATGCCTCTTCGCTTCTTGTTAGCGACCTACCTGGATGAATGACCTTTGCTAAATTTTGTTGTGTAAGCTCCAACCCCCAAACCGACAAAATATCCTCTGGTTCGGGCTCCAAATCGACGCACTCCCGATGGTTAACTATTCGTCCTGTCCCGGCTATAGGATAAAAACTCCACCTTAAAAAAATGTTATTTACTTCCTTTGATGGTTGCATGCAGCTGAGGGAGGAAACACGAGAGAAACAGTAAGAAAAAAGTGTAAACCCTCCCCTAAAGAAGCCCTAAACTATATCATTGATCCCCATCCGCATCATTCCCTAGGCCACCTTCAACGTTGACAGGTACGACCCATGCGCTGGCCTAGCCAAGCACACAACCCTCCCTGCAACACATCATCTTGCTCGCTGATACCCTCTTGGTCTAGGATTTCCAACATCGTGCACCATAATCCCATTTTCACTAGTAATTTTTCACAATACATATTTAGATTAATGTGTGTTTCTTATGCTCTTTTTTGTATTATTAAGAATATATTTGTAGCAATTAACTATATAGGGTTAAAAGTTAAAGAAGAGCATAAGCCTCTACTCTTTATTAATGCAATTTCCAAGACTTCAAGCATATAATATTTCCAAGCATCCTTTGGGGTCATAGAGGATCCCACACACCCCCATTCCATACAAAAACTATATTATTAAAATACATTAATCAAGTTTAATCCCACAAAAATGTGAACGCAAGTAATAATACCTTTTTTTAACCTAATTTGTATCAAATTTAAGAATTTTTTTAGTTTTTCTTTTCTTTTCTTTTTAAATTTGCAAAATCCATTTGAAAATGGAAAAAGTTGACAATTTTCAGGTTAACAAGGGATTGGTTTTAATACTTTATTTTCAATAGTTCTGTTTACATAGCATGGTTAGAAAGACTGCAAACTTATCAATTTTGGATGGCATATGTTATATATAGGTGGCCAAAATGTTTGGTTTCTCACTTGGCAAGCTGAGGTCACCTATGGATAGTAAGTGTTTTCAGCTTGTTTATTATAAATAGAAAATGATCTACCAAACTTACAAAAAAATAATTAAATTTAAATCTTAAAAACATAATTAAATTTAAAAAGCCAAAATTTACTCAAACCATATTTTTATATTATATTTGTTTTACATTATTTTAAAATATACTTTACCAACTCATTGTTCTTTATCAACTAATATAAAATTATAAATCAACTTTCAAACCAATAGACATAGAATCAATTAAAAAAACCACAGCCTGAAATCAACTTTCAAACCAATAGACATGGAATCAATTAAAAAAACCACAGCCTGAAATCAACCTTCATAAGACTACAAATAACATGGAATCAATTAAAAAACCCTCAGCCTGAAATCAACCTTCATAAGACTCCAAATACACATGAAATCAACCCTGAATTAAAAAAACACCCCTGGAATCCACTCTTATAAGACTCCAAATACACATGAAATCAACCCTCAATTAAAAAAACACCGCCTGGAATCAACTCTTATAAGACTCAGACTCAATTAAAAACCTCCCTATTAACGACCCTCGCAAGACTCCAAATGAATTACCTGGCTAGCTAGTATAAAGATTTAAATAATATCTCAAGCCCATGCGAGCATTCAATCCTCATAAAAATCCAAGTCAAAAGCCTTCCGTAGTTTAATAATGACATACCAGTGCATTGAAAAACCTCAATTATTAGAAAGCTTTATATACTTTTTGAAGACAGTGCAATGCTCATCCAATCCACATGAAGCTCCAAATTAAAAACCACTCAGAGTTTATTAATAATATAACTATGCAAAGAAAAACATCAGAGTTCGCTAGACTTTCCATTGCCATTGCCATCTTTAATGTTTAGTGGACTATCCAGTGCCATGCAGATTATATTTAGTGAATTGAAAACAATCTAACTTTCAAAACACCTCATCTAAATTTATAAATTAATGATTAACTAACTGCTCTCAATTTTATATATTTTGATATAAAATTATGACAAAACATTTCATTAAAAAATGTAACAAACTTTTCAAATTTGCAATGACGTTCCTAACCATTAAACTATAAAATTTTACTGTGACATTTCATCATGTTGATGGAGAAAGAACATCATTAACTACTTCGTAATCATTTTTATATTAGGATGGTTGTGTCATCCACATGTGGACTCCACGTCATTGACAAGGTTCCACACAGGGTGGTACTTACAGGCAGTGCCACCCATATGGATTGGTGGGATGGAGATTCCAGTTATCACCCCTATGCACCGTTGACCTTAAATACAAAATGAGTTTTGTTACACCAAATGCTTGGAACAGATATACAATGTACATCTCTTTGTTCAGATTGATATTCTTATGTTTCTGTAAATTTCTTTGTTCAGATTGATGTTCTTAATGTTTCTGATGACAACAATTGCAGAAGCAGTATACGAGTAAAAGAGTTAAAGTGAGGAGGAGAACAGTATTCTGATGAATGATTATGAAGGCTAAATTCAGCTGTAAAAATGTGTAATCTGTTAGATATTGTTGGCCTACTAGTAGAAATGTTATCATTTGCTGTGTTTACAATCACAGAAGTGGTAACAGCGGCCTTGATTGAGGCACTGACAGTCCCTGGAGCATTAATTCTTTCTGTTCTGGGAAATGTAATGGAGGGGCTTACCATAGTTTTGGAATATATGATTGGGTGTTTCATAGATTTGTTTATTGCATTAGTACTTGGGTGTATGAGCTTCATTCAGGAAGCAATCAGTGCTATACTGGGATTGTTGGGTACTGTGTTTACTGAATTTTTAGATTATCTGCGCACTGCCCTCCATGCCGTCGCAGACCTTGTTGGGGAAATCCTGTTGTATGTCATAGAGATGTTGGTTCAGTCACTGTTGACCATATTGAACTATTTTGTAGATGCAGTGGCCTCTTTGATAGGTAGTTCAGAAGACTAAGGAAGGATGTAACTCTATGGAGGTCTGCATCAGCAACTTATGAATTTTCTAGAATATATCACAAATAATTTGATTGAAGTTTTTTCCTTGGATTCAAACTAAAGTTTGTATACATGGATTGCAATCCTCTGATTGGCCTTCTAGCTCGCAGAATTGATCATGAAAATTTGATCCTTTTAAGATAAGGATATGCACCAGCTTTATTTGTTCCTGGAAGGCTTTAGGAGGCTGTTCCCAGGTCTTTGACCTGAGATTTCAATGCCTTCTTAGGAAGATAAGGACCTGCACCTTATTTGGTTCTTGCTCTTTTGCAGGCCTTTAATGGTCCTAAATACCATGATTACAATCCAGGGAAAATCATTGGGTGGGTCCTAGAAGACACAAAGCAGAAGTTCAATGCTTTTTGAATGTTGGTCACTTGCAAAAGAGGTAAAAATTTTCAATTAGAAAGTAGCAAGAAAGTAGCACTGTTTTTTGGTTTTTGTTGAGAAGGTGATATCAGCTACACCCTTTTCAGGTCCTTGATGATAAAGGGGCTGTCCACCGGAACTTTGGACAGAATTAAAAATTCTCCACGCAAGTTCATCCAGAAAATTTATCTCTTAGAATGTAGAGAGACGGTCTCCATCTCCACACAAGTTCATCCAGAAATTTTCTCTCTTAGAATGTAGAGAGAGACTGTTTCCATCCTGTAAATTTTACCAAAAATAGTTTAACCGGAAAGCCTCCAGAAATTTTCTCTTATAATGTAGAGAGACTGTCTCCATCCTGTTAACTTTACCCAAAAAAAAATAGTGTAAGTGGAAAGCCTCACATACATACTTTTTTCTTATAGAATGTAGAGAGACTCTCAGGTTAAAATTTTGTTTTTCAAAGTATATGAATTAATTGGTTTATGTGAAATTTAATTCTCATTAAATTTAATGTTCAAGTGTATATAAAAACTGAAAACCAATTGTAAAAGTTTGGCTCATCTTACGAAACATCAATACTGACAGCATTCCAGTATTATTCTTCCATCTAACGTATGAGATGAGTTTGCCATGGCCTTTACACAGTACTGAAAAAATGTTGAAACGTTGTTTTTTAATTTTTTGGGGGAAAATATGTCTTGTGAGAATGCTTTGCTCCCGTTGTAACTTGTAATAAGCGGTCTGATCATAGAATCTCCAAACAGAGCAAAAAGGTCTATGGATCTTGAGAATTCCAAAGAATGATATGGCTTAATTAGGATCTTAATTTTTGGGGGGCAATATGTTTTGTGAGAATGCTTTGCTCTCATTGTAAGTTGTAATAAGCTGCCTGATCATAGAATCTCCAAACAGATAGCAAAAGGGTCCATGGATCTTGAGAATTCCAAAGAATGATAAGGCTTAATTAGGATCTCTTAATTAGGATCTGCACTTGGACAGTGAGTTGTTCTGGCACAAAGCTACATACCCCTTTAATGAGGGGTGCCCTTACATACCCCTTTCATGATAGCATTCCACGATAAACACCCTTAGTTGTTCAATATCAAGGTGTGGACTGCCATCAACAGAAGATTTTCCATGTATGTCAATAGCGGTTGATGTTATATGTTGAGCAGTGGTCGATTTCCATGGTGATCGGAATTGGATGCTAGGGTCCATATACTTGTGAGATTTCCTAAAAATTAATGAAGTTTTCCAGACCATTAGTGAAGAACAAAGTAACCATGAGGGGATGGGACGGGATGAATTCATTCTGTGAAAGGGCAATGGAATTTTGTTTTGCTTGAACAAAAGCAAGACCCCAATTGATTTTGCATCTGCGCTGTGCAGGCCTTGTTATATATATTAAAATCCTATGAGGTCGAGGGCCTCAATTTATGGACGCTCATTGTTATGCTGTGGTCAGTGAAAATACAATGGTTGGATATTCCATTTAAGAAATTGAATTTTCATTCCAATCACTCAAAGAAATGTTATTTACTTTTTCATTGTGATAAGCATCCATGCCAAAATAGTTGTTTAATAAGGTGGAGGAATTGTCTTGATGGCCAAAAGTGGTCAGAATCGGGGTAAAAAAAATTCAAAAAATCTTGTAGAGACAGTGTTTGAATCATGTTTTTGATAGTGAAAAAGAATTCAGAGCCATCAAAAACGTTTAGGACACGTAAAATTTTGAAGTTTAACAACTATAACTTGGATTTACAAATATCCTTGCCATATTTTCTCTAAATATAACGAGAATTTCCATAACTTTCCGGGCAATTTCTCCGGCTAATTAGACTACTGCATTGCCGAAATGCCTACCAATGTAATTTATGTTTCCCAAATACCAGAAGCAATTTTGTCTATGCACTCTACTTAATCATATTCTACATTTGTGATAAAATAAATTAAGTTGTTGGCCTAGTCTAAACATTTTGCAGTGTTGTGAAAATATTACAAAATGTGGTAAACAGGTTGAACGTTTTGTAAGGTTGGTAAAAGATGTTGTAATCTCTTCTCTTTTAAACATTTTGATTTAGCCAAAATACATGAAAATCAAATAAAATTAATTAAGATTAACGTAATGCAAGGTAAACATTTTAACTCCGTCAAAATAAAATAAAAATAACTATATGTTAAAATAAAAATTCTATGAATTATTATTACTTTTTATTAATTTTTGTCTAGTAGTTAGAATAAACTTGACTTGGTCAAGTTACAGGTGGTTTTTGAGCTCCGGTTTATGAGAACTCATGGTGTGGTATTCATATGGAAAATAACATATTTAAAGGGGGAAAGAAAGAAAGGAAGAAAATTAAAAAATTATTTTAATGTACACGAGGCTAAAGATAGCCAATGGGACAGATTGTTTCTTCATCTCCTTGATGTATTCCGCCATTTTTCTGTGAAGTCTCACGCTAAATGGTCAGAGCTTCTAGACAAACCCCTTGCTAAATAGATTATCCCAAGAGCTAGCTACCAACAAAAATGAAATGCTTTTATGTTTCCACTTTTGCGGAAGAACAAAAAATGTATACTCTTTCCTCTCATTACTTCTTTACTCTTTACTCCCACACTTCTTTTGGTAGTTTCCAATGCCCCATTTCACAATGGAGTTGATGAGAATTAGTCTTTAACTGAGCAATAAGAATTTTGGCTCTCCAAGAGATATTGGCCTCTATGTATGCTTTTGGTTACAGAGTTGATGAGAATTAGTCCTTAACTGAGCAATAAGAATTTTGGCTCTCCAAGAGATATTTGGCTCTATGTATGCATTTGGTTGATGACTATGAGTGGGATTAAACACTTCAATATAGTACTTTTTCTTTATTCCTAGCTCATTATCCCAAGTACCGTTGTGGAACTTATCCCTAACAAAAGTTTTTATCTCTTTGTTGTTTATGAGACACTTGTTCAAACAAATACCCCATTTACTAAACCATTTGTTATTTTGTTGCATTCAAGTCTTTTTTTTCTGTTGCACAATATGTCATTAAAGACAACATTTGACCATCTTCCCTCTTTCATTTGCTCAATAAAATTAAACCAGCCTAAATCCATCTTAACTCTTGATCTACCAAGCTTTGCGAATGATCAAAACTTTGGAAATAAAATTATCTCAAGATACAAAAAAAATTTATCCCTCCCAACACTTAGTAAATTAAAAATTAATATAAATTATTATCCCTCTATCTCTTCCACTTAACCTGTAAAATGTATTTAGCTTCTTTATGGGCTAACAACAATAGTTTTTCCACATGAGATGAACCTGTATTTGACTCTTTGAAATTCAATCTTATTTTTCAGATTCTCGAAAATAATTCCATTATGGAATCTGTCCAATATTTCAGTCAGGCAGATTTTGCAATTTTAAGAGAAGTTAGAAATTAATGGAACGGTGCCTTTAATGAAAAAAGCTTTCTTTTGGAATTAAATGAACATGTATTGTTCACGTTAATATTTATTGATCAGCTTGGAACATCCTACAGAAGTGCTCATAATAAAATGTCAGAGAAGGATTTGTGATTACCTAATTCGAATTGATTTCAGGTTGCCTAATGCCATTATTAAGAGATAGGATTGCTCTCTAGCATGCCTCATGAGCAGTTGAAAAAAACTGCCCAAGGAATCGGAGTGCTACGGATTCTATCGATTCAAATTGTCCTTGTTATTAGCTAAGTTAATTTGGTTTTGAGCAATGTAGAGAATATTAGGATAAAATTGGTAAGAGTTAGGAAAACCAAAAAATCATAAAAATCAAAAAAATATTGGTAGAAATTAGTAAATATCAATAAAATTGAGATATTATCTGTAAAAATTGGTAAATATTAGTAGGCCAAAAAATCTAGTAGGCCAAAAAATCGTGACTTAGATATAAAATCAGGATGTTCACAACACTGGTTTTGAGTTTAATTATTTTTAGATCGAAAGTTGTGTAGGATCACAGAGTAAGAGATGGTGGTGTGTAATGACACTATTCCCTGTCACTTGTAATTATCTGTTGTGGTCCATTAGGGACAGACTTTTATTTTTGCTAGATGTCTTTGAGCTTTAGGCCACTAATCTATTTCCTTAAAAAAATCTTTTAGCCAAACAAAAACAGTTTTAATGCATACTCCAAACCCAATTTTACATCATAATTGTTAATAATTAAAAAAATGAAAATATCAATAATATATTTTTTATCAACATAATTAAATTATTCTATATTCTTATGAAAATTTAAAATTACCCATACACAAAAAGAAACGATAAATTATCTACAACCTAATAATAATTTAATTTAATAATCCTGGGAGATCAACCATCTATGATCAAGATACAATGCCCCTTTTACATATTGTGATTTGAAAATTCCTCTTTTTGTGGGCTTGGCTGCAAGTTGAGATACATCCCCTCCCTTTACATATATAAACAATCTACATATTGTGATTGGAAGATTCCTCATTTTTGTGGGCTTAGGTGCAAGTTGAGATACATCCCCTCTACATATATGGACAATCTATGGTCAAGATACAATGCCCTTTTCTACATATTGTGATTTGAGGATTCCTCTTTTTTGTGGGCTTGGCTGCAAGTTGAGATACATCCCCTCCCTTTACATATATAAACAATCTACATATTGTGATTGGAAGATTCCTTTTTTGTGGACTTGGGTGTAATTTGATCAGAAGATTTCTCATTTTTGTGAACTTAGGTGCAAGTTGAGATACATCCCTTGCTGTTACATATATTGGCGGTCATATTTTTCTATTTTGTTTAGTGCATGGGTTGAACTTGTCTTTTAACAGATCAAATAAGCCACATCAAAATATTAAAAAACAAATTAAATACCCTGTACATTAAAAAACAAATTAAATAACCTGTACATCATGATATTTCTCAGCAAGAATAAGGGAGAAATTGAGGAGTGTGGAAGATTTGTGAGAGAATCTTATTATTTGCATTGCAACTATTGTCCTAATCATAAGAGTCAGCCACTTTAAGGATTTAAAAAGAAAATCATTTTAAATAATTCGATTTTAAACCATAACTTTATAATCTGAATGTATACTCAAATGATTTCTTGGATTTTACGTTAATCACTATAAAAGACCCATATGGCACTTGTGCCCTTCTCTCAAAATCCTTCACATCAATGGACAATGGATGCCGCACCCATAGAATCCCCATTGCAAAGAAGAAGATTATATAATCTTAACCCTTGTGCTTATTGATATTTGTTGTTGATGACAGTGATATTCTTTGTCGACTGGGTTTGGATTTGCTTTGTTGAGTAAATGTTTACTCATATTTTGTTTAGTACTCGTTAGGATTAAGAGTTGGTTCTCTATGTATTGGTATTGGTGTAGGTATAGTGTTTTGGTTGTTTAAGATAGTGGTTTGTTTGGTGGCATTTTGTTTTCCATATTATACCATATGGTCTGCAATTCTAATATACATTTTCTTTTTTTAATAAAAATCTTTTTGAAAGAACTTAAAAAAAAACTTATCTTTATGGTTTCAATTTTGCAAAAGATAGGCAGCATCTCTTTCTCTCTGACCCTTATGATTCTGTGTATTTGTTGCTTATGATTCTGTGTATTTGTTGGTTTGGCATGAAATCATGATTCCCCACTTTAGATTTGTGTTTTGATTTTTTGTTTTCAATATTTATGTGGGTTAAACTTCGTAACAATAGCCTATCCTTACTTTTATCCTTGTGTTTTTGAGAATTAATTTTAAATTTATGTTTTGTAAAATTTAATAATAAGATTGTGTGGGGAAACAAATTCCACTAAAAGATTATGTAAACTAATTTTGTTAGAAGTTGTGAATATTACATGGGAACAAAATTTAAACTTTAGATAAAAAAAATTTAAATATTATTTTTGGGATTAACTCTTTAGAGTAGGTTATCAAACTATGACCATATCCATGAGTATTAGTCTCAAAAAAAATTTCATGATGTTAAATAGCACACACAACATTCATTGCATTGGGTGATGCTCATAGGGTTGAAGAAGTGAGATTGACACTAGCAAAACAAATCATGTATCTTCAATCATCACCTCTTATGGAAGTGAGATTGATACTAGCAAAATAAATTACATTGCATCAATCATCACCTCTATGGTTTGTACCTGATAACCATGAGTTCCTAATAGGTTACCCATCCTAAGATTCTTCTCGCTCAAACATGTTTAATTGTGGATTTTTCCTCATAATCAAACCCACTTAGCTTACTACCCCATTCGCAAACCTTGTATTATGCCATATGACCTATTTGGTTAGAGCTATCGTTACTCTTTTCATTTAGGAAAGGGGATTTCTCAATGAAACATATAGATATCATTTTCAATATTAGTTGTGTAGAGTAAGTCATTAAACTATGATCATATCCATGATTATTAGTCTCAACTAACCATATTTCTCATGATTTTGAATAGTTCATTTAACTCTAATTGTATCAGATAATGCTCACAGGGGTGACAAAATGAGATTGATACTAGTGAAATAATTCAAATAGTGGCAATCATCACCTATGAGGTTTGCACTCAATAGTGAAGAATTCTAGAGAGGCCACCCATCCCAAGATTAATCTAGCTCAAGCATGCTTAAATGTGGATTTTTTTCCACAATCATACCCACTTAGCTTGCGACTCTATTTGCAAAACATCAACAAGTATTATGCCATATGAACTACTTAGTCAGAGCGCCCTTCACTCTTTTCATTTAGGCATGGGGCTTCACAGTGAAACATATTAGATGTCATTTTCAGGATTAACTACGTAGATTAAGTCATCAAATTATGACCATATCCATGAGTATTAGTCTCAATTGACCAAATTTCTCATAATTTTGAGTAGTTCGCATAGCACTACTTGCATTGAGTGATGTTCACAGGGGTGAAGAAGTGAGTTTGATACTAGTCAAATAATCACATAGCATCAATCATCACATTTGGGCCTTGCACCTTGTAACAAGGATTTCATGGGAGGTCTGTCATCGTAAGATTCCTCCAAATCAAGAGCACTTAACTGCAGATTTTTTCGCACAATCAAGCCCACTTAGCTTGCTACCCATTAGCGAAACCTTAGCAAGTATTATGTCATATGAACTATTTAGTTAGAGCTCTCTTCACTCTTTTCATCTCATTATCAAGGTTTCTTAGTGAAACATATTAAATATCATTTTCAAGATTAATTGCATGGAATAATTTATCAAATTATGACCATATCCATGGGTATTAGTCTTAATTGCCAAAATTTATCATAACATTGAACAGTCCACATAGCATTCGTTGCATCAGGTGATCCATGAAATTTTGTGGATATTGCACTAGACAATTACTCGCAATAGGTTTGATAAAATTATACTTAAAAATATGAAATCTATACCATGCATATTATTTTTCCTTAGCATTTTGGATTTATTAAGTTACAATTTCATGCATGCAATATGTAAAATGTAGAAAATAGAAAACAAACAAAACTACAATCGCTCACAATGATAATAACACAAGATATACCCGAAGAAACCCTTTCAAGAGAAAACCTAGCTCGAAGATCAGGCTTCTTGGCTCTTCTTTCTCTAAAAGGAAAATTGAGGTAAGTATAAAGAAGTGAGGCTTGTGGCTCGTGGATTTCTACATTGCACCAATCCTCTTATTTTTCTCTCTCTATCCACTCTCGGCTATGTTGCTCATATATGGAACAAAATGCACTCAAATCAAATGGATCCCATTGTCCTCCTAGTGGCTCAATTATAAAATAGCTTTATAGCCTACTATTGGTTAGATTTGACTCATTCAAATATTAACTAGAGTTACAGTATGGACTCTTATAGAGTATTATTCATTATTATTATGTGGCTAGCCCCTTTTCCATGAATAATTGGGGTTGATGTGGCATCCTTCTGAATTATGGTGATCAAAACAGGAAGGTCAACTTCCGAGTGGCATAACGTTTGCATATGGACTCTAATTGAAGTGATTCTTATCCCATTGTAAAGGTCTCTCTATGTAGAATAGAAAAAAAAAAAAGAGTGTAGTTCTTAAGTGGCAAAGTTTTAACCCCCAAAATATGTTATTTGATGCCTTAAACTACTCCTTGAAAGTTTTAGACTCCAATTTTCCAAATTGAGTCTTGCCAGTGAAATTGGTCTTATCAGTTTATTCCTCCACTTTTTCCACTTTGAAAGCATTTCTATGGCGAAAAAATTATATAATGATCCAAACCAAATCACACCTCATTTTTGGAGGATTTTGGAACCCAAAAGTTTTTATTAAATGAGGTGAGGAAATTTTTCTTCCACCTTCTCTTGGGTGTACCATTTAACTTTGCCTATAAGTTTTCCTTTTAACCCAATATACTAAATGCATATTTCCCATATCTTGTAGTTATGTACCTATTCTGCAAAATTGTATCTTTTTCAAATTTTCCTAAGCATTTAGTTCCAAATCTTCTACAAAATGAAGGGCTTGATCCTCTTCCTCATCTAGCATGGAAGGATCATAGAATTTTAGATTATTTACATTCACAATTGAGTACATGTGCATGTATGGGGGTATATTGATTCTATAAGTATTATCTGCCACCTTTTCTAGTGTCTCAAAGGGACCATATCATAGAGCCTTTATTTTCTTACAATGACCTTGTAGCCACTCCTTGTTCAAATGTAACCATACTTTGTCTCCCACCTTGAAGGACTTCTCTGTTTTGTGTTGAATATGTTTTCCCTTGTATTTTTTATGTGACTTCTATAGTGTTTCATGTATCTATATATGGGTTTATCTATTTTTCACAACAACAAAAAATCTTCCCTTAAAGCATCCCCTATAAGATCCTCCCTCATTCCTTCTCGCTTCCCATTTGCAATATCCAAAGTTGAAGGTGGAAAATATCCAAAACAAACTTTGAATGTGGACTTACTAGTAGAAGTGTGGACTTCTCTATTATAAGAGTGTTGTATATACACCATATTTTCATCCCAAATCTTCAGATGCTTTTGATTATAATCCCTCAAAATATGCATACCAAATTCTTGTTAATTATTTTTGTCTGCCCATCTATCTGTGGATGGAATGTTGTAGAAATTTTTGATTTCATATCCATATTTTACCACAATGTACTCCAAACTACACAAGAAATCTTTTGTCCCTTTCTGAAACATTTCTCCTTGGTATCCCAAAGTGCACCCAAATCTATCCAAAGAACATGTTTGATGCTTCTTGTCCACTAATGGTATTTCTAAAGGGCATCATAACACGCATCTTGATAAACCTATCAACTACCATGAACATGTCCCTTCTTGGCTATTGGTAAACCTCTGACAAAGTCCATTGAAATGATTTCCCAAGGATGATTGGGTACAACTAATGGATGATATAGACCCTGTTTCATATACTTATGATTTTTAGTACAACAAACATGCATCCTCATATGAACCTAGCTACAAGTATTTTCATCTTAGGCCAATACACATACCTCTGCAAGTTGGTTGTTTTCTTCCCTACAGCAAAGCTCCCTGCAACCTTGGAGGTATGAGTCTCTCTATTCATTGCATTCACTCACCTTTAGGAACACATAACTTATCCAACATGTAGAGTGACCCATCCTACATATGGTACTCAATTGTGTTGTCACTATCATGCACATGAATCTAGTTTTGCAACTATTGAAATACCTTCTTGAAGTCATCATCCTTTGAATGTGTCTCTTTGTATGTATCATGTGTGAACAACTCCATGTGCATCAAAGTTTCCAAAGTTGTGATCTTTGATGTGGGTGGCCTTCAAAGCATCTTAGCCAAATTGTTTGTGCTTCCCTTCTTGTACTTGATCACTAATTGAAACTAATGTAAGAACCCCATCCACTTGCAATTCCTAGTTTGTTGTAGCTTACTGTAAGCCTATAGATACTATAGTGGTTAGTGATCCATGTGAATAATTTTCTCCTTTCCCGTCAGATAATGTTTCTACTTCTTCATAGGTTGCACCAATGCATGGAGCTCCTTATCATAAGTAGGGTAGTTAAGAAATTCCCCATTAAATTCTTCATAATACTAGCATACAGGCCTTACTCCTTGCATCAAGGCCACTCCCTAGCATACCCACTCATATTTGTCTCCACTACGAAGGGCTAGTGCAAGTTCAATAATTCTTGTTAAGCTCCTATTTGTTGACCCTTTCCCCACTAGAAACTATTTCCACTTGTTGCTATGGTGTGGAGTGGTGTAGCTACTACTAAAAATGAGGTTATGAATTTTCTTAGGTATTGTGCTTCCCCAACAAAACTGCTAAACTCAGAAACATTAGTAGGCACTGACTACTTCATGATGACCTCCATCTTGGCAGGATCTATCTTTAGCTCTCATCCACCTATCACATACCCTAGATACGCCAAGTCGTATTGTACAAACTCACACTTCTTGATATTTTCCATAAATTGGTGCTTCTTTAATGTCTCTAGCACTTGCACCAAATGTGATATGTGCTCCTCTTAGGGAGCATTGTATACTAGTATATCATCCAAATAGAAAATAACAAATGAATCTATAAATGGTACAATATGTCATTCATCAACCTCATAAACATAGCTAGTGCATTGTATAGGCCAAATGGCATGAATAACCACTTATAAAAACCTTGCATGGTTTTGAAGGCAGTCTTCAAGGTATCTTCTTCTTTGAATCAAACTTAGTGATATCCATACTCTAAATCTAGCTTGGTCAAGTATTTTGCTTGCTGCAATTGATATAATATATCATCTATCTTAGGAAAAGGGTACCTATTCTTGACCGTAATTTTGTTTAATTCCCTATAATCAATACACATACGACAATTTCCATCATTATTTGGCACAATGATGATGGGTGACCCACATGGTGATGTACTCAGTCGAATGACACTTTGTTCCAATAGCTTGCTACAACCGCTTCTTCACCTCACTTTCTTCTATAATAGACTACTTATATAACCCAATGTTTAGCAATGGGCAGTTCCAGAATAGTTAGATCTTGTGCTCAACTTCCCTCTTGGGTGGTAGCCCTTTAGTCTCTAGAAACAGATCCCTATATTCCTATAGCAACTCTTCCAATTGTTTTCTTTGTTTCTGAGTACTCTTCTCCAGGGATGAATTTTCTCTCATTGAATCTTATACATATTGGTTTTCTCTTAAAAACAATAAAGCATACTTATTGATAGAATTGATCAATTTCTTGGCTTGGCTGGCACTTACCAACGGAATTTTGGACTCTCCCTTGTGCATGTTGATGGTTAAAAGGATTTTCCATCCTAGATGTGGAAGTACTAGTTGGCTCTCCACATGAATATTACACCCCGCATGTACATATAAGGACTTCCAAACACCAATCCACATACATCAAGGGGAACTAAATCTAGTTTTACTTCATCAATAAAGTCAACGCTAATTGAAAATATAATTTTGCACTATTTTGTTAACTTTATTTCCACGTCCTTATTTACCCATCCCAATGCAAATAGGTTTAGATGATCACAAACTTCAAATCCCAATTTCATGCATGCAATGTGTAAAATGAAAAACATAGAGAACATACAAAAATATAATCACTCAAAACCATAAGAAAACTAGATATTCCTTGGCAAACCCTTTCTAGAGAAAACCCAACTAGAAGGTGAGGTTACTCTACCCTCTTTCTCAAAATGGAAAATTGATCCAAGTACAAATAAGTGATTCATGTGGCCTTTGGGCTATTGTAGTACACAAATCCTCTCTATTTGATCTCTCCCTATGCATTCTAATCTACTTTGTTCATCTATGGAACAAAATGCATTTGAATCGAAAGTAACCCCTTTTCCTCCTAGTGGCTCAATTATAACACAACCTGATAGTGTTCTAGTAACATAACTTTTCCATAAAGACTATGATTAAGGTGATTCTTGTACCAGTGGAAATATCGCCATGTGTAGAATTACAAAAAAATATGTGGCACATAAGTGGAAAAAATTTATCCAACACCCCCCACCCCCCAAAAAAATGTTGTTTTAGGTCTCAAATGACTCCCAGAAGGTTTCAACCCCCTATTTTCCAAACTAGGTCCAGCTAGTCAAAATGGTCCTATGAGTTGATGCCTCAACTTTCTCCACTTTGAAACATTGAGATGGGTGAAAAAAAATATAATGATCCAATATGGATCAATAGAGGTTAATAAGTGAGGTTGATACTAATGAAATAAATCACATAACATTAATCATCAACTTTGGGGCTTGCACATAGTAACCAAGACTCCTTAGGAGGTCACCCAACCTAAGATTCCTATAACTCAAGTGCGCTTCACTATGGATTTTTCCCATAATCAAGCCAACCCATATTTGATATTAGTATTAATGGATATGGTCATAGTTTGATGCATTTATTAGGTAATTTATCCATAAGTGATATCTAATATGTTTCATTGTCAAATCCCCAAGCCTAAATGAAAAGAGTGAAGGGAGCTCTAACTACATATGATATACTACTTGCTAATTTTTTTCAAATGGGGTAGCAAGCTAAGTGGGCTTTATTTTGGATAAAGATACACAATTAAACACACATCGTAGGATGGGTGACCTCTCGGGAAGTCTTAGTTACTGAGTGTAAGCCTTGAAGTTGATGATGGATGCTATGTGATTTATTTTAGTAATATCAATCTCTCTTATTCACCCTTGTGAACATCATTTGATGCGATGAGTGGTATGTGGAATATTCAAAATCATGAGAAATTTGGTCATTCGAGACTAATAATCATGGACATGGCCATAGTTTGATGACTTACCCTATGCAGTTAATCCCAAAAATGATATCGAATAAGTTTCACTACAAAATCCACACGCCTAAATGAAAAGAGTGAAGGAGCTCTAACTAAATAGTACATATGGCATAATACTTGCTAAGGCTTTGCAATGGGGAAACAAGCTCAGTGGGCTTGCTGTGGGGAAAAATCCATAGTTAGGTGTGCTTGAGCCAAAGGAATCTTGGGATGGGTGACCCCTCATGTGCAAGCCCATAAGTGATGATTGATGCTATGTGATTTATTTTGCTAACATCAATCTCATTTCTTCACCCCTGTGAGCATGACCTAATGCAATGAGTGACGTGTGGACTATTCAAAATCATGAAAAAATTGGTCAACTAAGACCAATACACATAAATATTTTCATATTTTGATAACTTACTCTACACAATTAATCTTTCCAATAATATTTAATATGTTTTACCAAAAAAATGCCATAGTTATATTTTTTTGTTAACACTGAATAACATTTTATCGAAATCACATCCTTGCATTGTATGGGATTTTAGAAAATATGAGCAGTTATATTAAATTAAGAACTATCCCTTGGAACAAAAATGCATTGGTATCCCTACTTCCAAATTGTTTTTGGAGGGGGGGGATGTTGTGGGTAGGTATAAGCATATTAAAATGAAAATTACCATATATAAAAGAAAACTAGAGCATTTTGACATAATAAAATTAAGCAATATAAATCTAATGAAAAATTCATGTAAATTAGATTAATAAAATAGCAAGGGAAATAGTTGTAAAGAAACTAGTCCCTAACTCTATAACATGACTTCTAATTTTGTTTTCAAACTCAATATGGGAAATCAAAACTATGTTACAATTTGTAAAACCAATTGTAGGATTTGAAAGCATGATAGAAGAGTAATACAATGCAAAAAATTACTGTGTCGAAACAAACATGACATAATAAGATGATCTACAGAGATTTTTTTTATATACATCATGCATCTAAAAACATGGAAAATGAAACATACATATGGATCAAAAGCATGAAGCACTATATATAATTTATATGGTGTCACACTTGCAAAACTCTTACCAAGTCTAAAACTAGTGGAACAAATGCATGTGCATAACTAAACTCTACTTTTTGGCCTTAACCTTTAAAAGTGTGCCTTTACATAAGTTTCGCAGCACGACGAGAAATTTTCCAACTACTAACATACACAATTATTGTCTTGTGTTTCTATCGCTCGCAGCGGGAATCTGAAGAACACACCATATTTCCATTTTGTGTCATAAGACTTTCCCATCCCTTACTTCCCGTTAACCACACCCCACTCTCTTACTATTAAGGTGTAAATCCTTACATGTTGTCCCACAACAGGACATGAAACTTTCTGATAAATGACATAGAAATATTTTTCTTCTAACAACCCTATCGAAAAGATCATGTAATAAAAGTTAATAAAGGAAAAATAAGACCACGGTTAAGGGACACTTATTCCAAGCTGAATGTTGGGAAAATATATCCTAGTGGGCATCACTAGATGTGTGTGTTGGCTAAGGAAAAAAGGCATTTTTGGCACATTTATTTATGAAAATAAAGGAAATTAGGAGAAAAGTAAGGCGAAAGGTCACAGGTTGCGTGTGAGGAGGAAATTGAAGGAAAATAATGCAAAATGAAGAAAATAGAGGCCTCATTAATAAAAAGGATTCTAAGGATCAGTGGGCAATCTTTTGGCTAACCTTTTGTCAGTTCAAGTTTGGATCTCTCTCATTATTCTCTCTCTCACAATCTTGGTCACTTAGAGTTGTCTTGGAGCACTCTTGTTTTGGATCAAGGAAGGAAAAGAAAGCAAAGGGAAAGGAAGGAAAGAAAGGATCAAGGAAAGGAAAGTAGAATCAAGCAACTTCAGCAAGAATACTTGCAGGTAACCTTTTGCATTTGTGATTTCCTAGATGGTTTGGATATGCATGGCTTTGCATGTTGGTGTATGGTTCTCTTGCTGTCAGTGGCATCGTTTTTCCAGGTTATGACAGTGGTTTCAGCCTAGCCTTTCCTTTTTCCAGATTCCATGGTGTCAGGATGTTCATCTTGGTTCTGAGCTTTGGTTTTCCGAATGGATTTCGGAATCTGGGGCGGAGGTGGTCTCAAGTTTCATTCAGAAAGGCCTAGGAATCCATTGACCAGTTTTGGCAGGATACATGGTAAATCTTGAGGGAGAAGTCTCAATTTAGGGCCCAGTGACCTGAGTTTGGATTGAGGTAAATCCTGAGAAACTGGTCTCAGTTTAGGGCCTAATGATCCAGGATTGGATTGTGGTAAAGCCTGAGAGACAAGGAGATAGAAAATTCCTCAAGGATAGTGACGGATTCTGGATGGCATTCAAAGTTCAGTTCAGTTGCGATCGGAGCACTGGTTTTGGTGTGATCGGAGTTTGGTGAGGGTGGAGGTGGTTTAACCTCTAGATTCCCTTTGTTGTTATTGGATTGGTTTTTCTATGAGATCCCACATTCAAGCTTGGAATATGGTCGGGAGGTGCATGGAAGTCCTAAACCTAGTCGGATTTACCTATGATTAATAAAAGATAGGTTCTCTTACTTTTGCACTGATTTATATGTGGATTTAATAGCTGCCATATCTTTGGTATTTATATGGTTTTATGCTAGTTATAAGCATGGTTAAATGATTGGTTCATGTCATGGTTATTTCATGCATTTACTTGTAATTGTTAAATGGATGGATTCAAGACCTAATTGATGATATAATAGCTCAATGGAGAAGGAGGTTATCATTCTAGTTATGTTTCATAAGTTCTTTCAGTCATTTATGCTCTATATTTTATCCTAGACCTATAGGTTTTATTGATGCCAAGTGTTTGAAAAAATGTTAGTCCCGGTTGGGGATGCTCAGGCCTAGTCCCGAGGTTTATTTTTGATTTATTAGCATTGTTATCATGTCTTTGATGGATTCTGAAGGTTGTAGAGAGTTCTGGGTAGAGGCCAAGATTTTGGGCTAGAAAAGTGGCTCAAATCTCATAGTTGCTGGCACAGGTCTACTGAGAAAATTCTACAGTCACTGACACATATGCCTATGAGAGTGACTTTGGGTTGATGGTCGATGCCTCGCCTATAACATTAAAGTGACTTTGGGTTAAAAGGCTTAAATCATCAATGGGACTCAAGGACAAAATGTTTGAGTGGCTAACATGTCTCCTGAGGGTGTTGTTGCTGAAGTGGATGGGATTTTTTGATGTGTTTCGTCGATTCCATTTTCTTAAGGTCACCAAGGAAGTTGAATCCCTTAAAGTAGCCTCTCTCGTCATTTGTTTACCCCGGATGGCAGGTTGCTTGGGTGGACTTGGGAGGAGGGGTGTTAGGATATTTTGACACATAGGAAATACTTAAGTATGACTTCGTCTAGTGTATAGTTAGGTAAAGTGTGTTTCTTTACTATGTACTTTTGTAACATACAATCCAACGGTCACGATATGTTCTAAACATGAAGTGATCCAACGATTCATTCTCTCCTCGGTATTACCGACACTTGATTCGTGGCTTAACACCCAATTGGTCCATGATCTCTATTTAAAGAGCATGGAGGGTCATTTGTAGGGTGATTGTTCATGAGAGAAGCTTATGTAAATTTTA